>VTPC01007628.1:0-36295 GCA_011009095.1 Ignelater luminosus
CTAAAAAAGGTTATCTGTTCATCGTTCATTTGTTAGCAGAGCAATGTATTAGAGTACGGATCAATGAAGATATTTTAAAGCGAGGGTGGATTCTAATAATAGAATTCAAAGGAATATGAAAGTGAACTATTTAGTTGCATGTTTGACCTTTTTTTAATGTGTGTGGAATCTACAACGGTACACTTTTGGAATAAATTTTTGACTCTTTTAACAAAGAAAAAGTTTACGAGATACAGAATTAGCGGTGTGAGAATTTAATGAATATCTTCTAAAGAGTCAGTCAGACGGACAGACAGCTGGAAAAGACCACCCGAATAGATAAAAGTTAAAGTTTCCTTTCATTTTAAAGTTATGTTGTTCAAGAGAATTCCTTTAAGAAAACAATTAAAGCTGAAACAAATTTTCACAAAGGAAAGGGATAAAAGTATTTTTGCATATTTCTGTTAAAAGAAGAATTTCCTAGATATTGGTTAAGTTTGTGCCTCATTATTTGAAAAAGAGATTGGTTGGAACGTCTGAGAAATTCAAGACAATTAATATTCAATCGCATTTACTTTTGTTTTCTTTTTCTTACAAGTTATTGAAAGATGAATTAAAGCCAAACACATTAAAAATCCTACATTAGCAATCTAGAAGTGAAAGACTACCGATTTATAAATTTTCTGCGATAATTAAAGAAAAAAATGTAAACGTACGTAGTAGTTATTACATTCACAAAATTCTGAAATAAAATTGAATGTCGCGTCGTGATCGTGACAGGTAATTACTCAAAGGCTTTAATTGCAATTTGAGAAAAACAAAACCAATCTATATTTTTTCTTCTGTTGTGTTTTTCCATTTCATTAACGCGAACAGAAAGCGGATTCGTCTGCCAGTTGATATGAAATATACGAGGCTTGCTGGAACAATTTCTGTAACGCGTACTTCTGATGGAGTCAGCGTTGTGCCATTATCAAACTCGCAACATCTATCACTTCTAACCTATAATTTAGTTGACAGTTCGTACCCAAGCCAACCAGTTCTGTTTACATAGCACTTTGAAAAAAGTAATTTTATGAATAAACGGAACTCGCGCGTGAACATTTTCGAGCAACTGTTTTTAACGATTTTCAAAACCACTTAACACCCAAACAATGCATCGAACGGTTTAATGCGGCTCTCGGTGAGGAAACTCCATCGAATAGAACTGTTTATAATTGATTTGCTGAGTTCCAGCGTAGATGCTCTTTTCTCAGTGATGAATTTTGTGAAGGTGGTCCATCCACGCCTGTTGATGTCACTAACGTTGACGCTGTGCATGAAATGCTTGAGCGAGATCGGCGTGTGACATACCGTAAAATAGGTATCACCATGGGCATTGATATATAAGCAATACACACAATCATTTAAACGTACGAAAGCTTTGCAGTCGCTAAATTTCACATAATCTGAGTGATGCTCAAAAGAAAAATCATGTGTGAATTGGTGCAAAGAAATGCTGAAGAAATCTAACCGAGGTCATTTAAATTTAGTGTACGACATTGTTGCTGGTGTGATGCTTTCTTTCCGATACTCGGTCGGTCGGTGCTCGGGCGCCAGATTTTGTAAGGGGGTTTACTCCCCCACCTCGCTCTTGGGTCGGTCGGGCGAGGGCTCACCGGGCAGCTACGATGGAGACCCGGTGACTCCAGGGGTCGTCGGCTGAAAGAAAAACTCAGAGAGCTTAATATAAAAATAAAACACCGATCAAGCCCCAACAATCTATTAATACAAGCAGATATTACAGTAAGCATACAAACAAGCAAATACAAGCCACTACTTAGCACTACACCCAATTCTGGGATCGTTACTACCGGTAGTGCAGCAAGCGGCGGCGTGCGGTTATACAGAGTCGGGTATGCGGTTAGTCGGGTCAGGTGCTTTATGGAGGTGAGCGGGGAATACGAAGGGAATGGATGCGGAGTTACCCAGCGGTGATGAGTCGGATCGACCGCCTCACCTGCGCCGGAGTAACCGGGCTTGGACCGGACTGCCGATGCGTCGGATCGACCGCCGCACCGGCAATACAGCCGCAAGCCGACAGGGAACGGAACCACCCAGCAGAGATGAGTCGGATCGACCGCCTCGCCCGTACCGGAATGACCGAACTTGGACTGGACCGGCGATGTGTCGAATCGACCGCCACACCGACAATACAGTTACAAGTAGGGACGGGACGGATCTCGCAAGAGGAAAGGAAGAGATCGGTGTAGGAAAAACAAGGAGAACGGTCAAGCAGGAGAGGGCACCTCTTTACCTGTTCGGTTTACTTACTAGAATTCGGCTGATGTGATGACTGCTGGACTCGAGTTCTGGAACGGAACTCGAATTCTGGAACGGAACTTCCTTCACTGCGGTCGGGCGTTTGTATTTATACCCTCTCGTTTCCCCCACGTTTGTAGTGGGTAAAACGGCCTAATCGGTTCGCTCCGCTAATGAAGCGATTCAAAATATTACAATTTATAATTCGGTCGGTAAATGGTTAATTTTAAATTAAACAATTTCTATTAGAACTACATAAAATTTAATAAGTATTAGCGGTCTCTAATACTGATACGGAAATTCAATTTCTAATTCTTTTTATAACTTAAATGTTAGTACTCGAATTATAACATAATAAATATTCGCCGGCGTTATCATGCGGCACCACCTGGGGAATGCCGGATAAACACGCCGGTGTATACAATGTACGGATAAATCTACAAATAAATTATAATTCTTCTATAAACGGACTTTTAATTTATTAGAGTCAAAATAACTTCGTTACACTGGTGACGAAAGTTGAATCTACTCATACAAATCGGAAACTGAACAACAGTCAACTGTTTGGATGTTTCGAGCTGAGTCGAAATCCACAAAAGTTGTTATTTCACGCAGTACTGCAAAGCAAATGATCACTTGTTTCTTCCGTATTTCTGAACATGTGGCAACCATAGCGTTAGAGCATAGAAGAACTGTGACCGCTGATTGGTACACAACAATTTGTTTGCCGGCAGTCATCGGTAAAATCAGAAAAAACAATCCAAAACGGCGCATCCGTCTTCACCATGACAATGTAAGTGCCCTCACAGCTTTACAAACCGTCGACATTTTAGCCAATGAAATAGTGAAATTGATGTTGCGTTGTCCGTATTCGCCTGATTTAGCACCAAATAACTTTTTTCTGTTCCCGACATTTAAAAACAAGATACGTGGTGAGAGTTATTCTTCGCCTGAAGCAGCCATTGAGGCATTTAAGCATGTGGTTTCTAAGGTACCAGCTTCAGATTGGAAAACATGCTTTGAAAATTGGTTTGAGCGTATGCAAAAGTGTATTGATGCTAAGGGCGAATATTTTAAAAAACAATAAAGCCATTTACTAAATAGTATATGTGTTTTTCTTAACCATTTGCAGAAATCTTTCCAGCAAGCCTCGTAAAATACAAACTGTGTTCAACATAAAGTCGCGTTAACTCAAGTCATGAGGATATCTGCTATATAGCCTTGAAAAACATCTGTCGTTTACTCTATTGAACAGAATCTATTGTATGACGTATAGTGAGTCATATACCTACTTCTTGTCGAAAAGGCATAAACAACCTAAAAGTAAAGAAAGTACTGTTGGTTTTGAGCGATTTTTTGCAGTGAACCAACGTGCCTATTGAAAGTATTTTTTGATTTCAGTTCTTGCTGTTAAATAAGTTTTCAAAAATGTCAAAAGCTTGCTTCATTTATAATAAACCTTTGACTGAAAGTGAGATTGTTGTAGTTGAACGTGGTATAAAGACTTTGATAGATTGTAGTGTTGAAATAAATTATGGGAACTTTCAATGTATATTTCATCTCATATGAATTTGTTTGTTGAGTTGTTTATTTTAATTAATAAGAATATTTTTGATCAAGGCCTAATAAGTTTCAAATTACCAATTTGTACGTACGTTTTGGCATGATTTTTCCTGTCGCCGGGCCAGACGAATTTCCGATAAGCCCTTGTTCTTTAAGGCGTTGCTGACAACTAAGTACCGTTTACAGTGTAGCAGCGGGTCCTAAAAACTTTCCATTTAGTATAGAACGGCCCATGTATTTTACTTTCTTCCAGAGTAAAAGGGTTTGCTGAGAATCGAACTGTGACGTCTGAGCGCGACCGGCGCAAAAGTGCCGTGACTTCATCTTGAGCTTTCGTACCAAGCACGTCAGCAAGCGAGCGCGCTTTATATTAATTTTTGTTGCTACAAGTTTTTTGTGTTGACAATAGCAAAGATTGCAAGAAGTTGTTTTGTTTAAACAAAGCATTATATATATTCATTACGTACATAGAAATTTTGGTCACAATATTCGACGGTTACAGTGATTATAAAAAACCATCAAAGCTACAGAGCAACGTCGTAGGACCACGAAGACTTCTTCATCTACTGATGTTCTTTTTAATCGATTTATGACTTTTCCAACAAAACAACAGCAATTCCTTGCTAATGTTAATAAGAAGAACCAATTTATTTTACTGTTATACGAAAAATTAACAGCTTCCAATATTTTGGTGAGACAAGCTGATAATGATACCGGTGTTCTCATAATTGAAACAGCTATAAAACAGTCCGATACAAATATAACTATTCTTGTTGGTGAAGATGTCGATTTGTTAGTAATAATAACTGCGGGAACCCCGATTGATAGAATAATTTACTTTTTAAAACCAGAAAAAAGTCAAACAACAACAAAAATGTATTCATCACAAAGTTTGACCTCATATCCAAAATGTAAAGCAGCCAATTTATACTTCACTACCACCTGCTACAGAAACACTATTGAATACAACTTTTTGTAATTGCACCAAGGTTTGCAAAAAAGTTGATTTATTTTGTTCAGCAGTATCTACCAATTGCAAAGGCTACTCGTGCTCTAATGTTATGACAAATATATCAGATGAAGATATGATATTAATGAAGAGCTCTCAGATCCATCTGTTACTTAAAATAAACAACAGAAATCCAGCAACTAGAGCAAGGGAATGAAGAAGAAGAAGAAGTAGAAGAAGACAAAGAATATATAAATAATTACAGACATCGACTTCGAAGATAATTAATGATAACACCATATTTGCAAATCTACATAACCATTTCTTACAACAATTACAACAATATCTGTTTTTTTTCTCTAAAATGGATCGTGGACTATAGCTACTAGGGATACCATGTAAGAAAAATGTGCCAAGCACTTTACTTTGAATGTGGTGCACAAAAGAGTGCATAATACAAAACATAAATTTCACAATTTTTGAAATTGTGATATATCACGAATGATCATTAGTAGGAAACAAAGTATACGGACCTTTTTTTGTAGAAAATCGTGTAATCCACAAATTTGATTCTTACTATTTTTGCAATACAACTTACTATTTAAAAGATATTTGCAAAAATTCATTTTCATGACTTTTGAATAAAGTTGTTTGCAATGGCTGGATCGATGGGGACTTTTGATATTTCATTCAAAGTTATAATTTGAAGGTCTGCACTAAGTTTCATCTTGATCAGAATTTTGGCGATGTTTAATGTCTATTTGAGTGGACTATTTTTAAAAAGTTGGAAGGTTCCCGAATTTGATTAACCCCCTCTGTTGATTTACTTTGAAATCATTACATTCTAGACAGTATTCTTTGTTGTCCCGTGTGAAAATTCCAGTTTCATCGCATAATTATATACAAATCCTAACTTGAATTAAAAAAGTATAAAGAGGAACAAAAATCACCGATTGTATTTTAAATTTACTTTACAGTCTATAGTTAATTCTACTCATTTAAATTCCCCTCGCAAGATATGTCTTTTATCATTATTGTACTGTTTTTTTACAGTTTAACATTAATTGTTCAATTAGCGAATCTTGGAGGGAATAGTTTGGTTTTTTTTGTTAGTTTGTTTTGTGTAAAGTATTGGTAAATTTCCTTGAAAAATCTGATGGTAAAACTGAATTTTTTCATCAAATTACTATCTGGTTATACAAATATTGGAATTTTTCTATTGGTAAACACCTTTTGTTTAATTTTCTTGGTATTTCTTTGAAATTATTCGAGTGATTTCCCGCACCTATAAAAAGGATAAGATATTCGTTTTGAATTAATATCGTCTTAAATTAATGTTGATTCTTTTATCAAACTATCACAGGCGTCCCGAGAGATACAAAACTTCGAGAGATTTTTGTTGGGATCCGTGAAAGCGTTTTTTGAATTGCGTTTTCAAAAACAGAAAACCTAATTTTTTGTAACTAATTAATCATTTTTTTACAACTCTTAAATTGAACTAATTTACAATGCCGTGCTGAATTACAGTGATAGGCTAAAAGTAGTATTTTTCTTTTGTGGGGTATATGGTCTATTTTATAAAAGACGTACTACAATAACGTAGCTGTATAAGACTTGACCAAAACAAGAACAAACAACTAAATGAGATTTTCAAATAAACTTTCGTTCTAATTTAGATTAAAGAACTCGAAAAATAAAACACCTTTTAATTAAAAATTCCCGACCGTCATTCGAGAACGATGTAATTCAGGATGAGAAACGCAAAAATGGCCAGGAAGCTTTTAAGCAATGCTTTGTATTTTATCAGTATCAGTGTATAAAGCACGGTTTGCTGCAAAATTTCACACAACAAAACCTTTAAAAGTAAATAAAAAATTCAAGACGAATACTTCAGTACTACATCACTGTCGAATGACCCTCCAAACGAATTCTTTCGCCCGTAATAGTTTTTTTTACACATTTTAAAGATGCAAAAGGTTTTTGAATTTTAATGCTCTGCGTGGAATGGTTTTATTATAAAACATTATTAAATTTCTACATTAATAAAATATAAAATTCAAAGAGGCCACTAACCTCAAGATATAATAACTAAATTTGCAAAAGTTTCATAGAAAACATTGTTTTGTAAATATATCCACGTGGATTATTCATTAAATAATTAAAGTTTCATAAACATGTCATCTCAATATTCAAAACTCAAATCCTTGACTTAATTTGCAGTCTTTCGTGATGTCCTCAAATTGAAGCAAATAGCGCGAGGTGGTAAACAAATTATGTATAATTTACATGCGGTCAGGGTTAAAACGTAGTTCATCGAGTTTAGAAACAAATTAAAAAGTAATTTTAGCAACTTTTGCATACATGAATGTAAACAAATCTTAAATTACATTCTTGTAATTTTATTACGTCTAGGTACGCACCGAAAAACACATTACGAAAATATACTGTTTAACTACAAATGAAAGTTGTTATTTTTCTATTTTTAGAAACTGCATGATCTTTTGATAGAAATTTTCATTGAATAATGAACTGAATCGATCTATAAATTTGTATTTTTAATATTTATTTTAGCAAACAAATATGGATCTGAAGGAACTAACATTCAATTGGTCTCAAAAAGATCATCTAGGTTGAAAAGTGATTCATAAACTTTTGTGTTATACTCCTTGAATAAAATGGTATTAAATAAAGGACTTACTTGTTGGCTGGATCGTGGTTCCTGTTCGATGTTAAGGATCCTGAAATATAATAAGAGAATATAAATTTAACTAGCGTCAGTATAAAAGCTGCTTTACTGTGTGAAACAGGCTATGTGTACCTAGTGATTCGAAGTTTAATTGATATATAAATATTTTCAAACAAAAAATCAAAAACTGATCAATGAAATTGAGAAAATTGAAGATGGTAAGTTATTCTACTTACTTATAAATTAAATTTGATATTTAACACAACCTAAACTACTATAAACTCCTAGCATAGATAACTTTAAATCATCATGCAAAAACACTAATGAACATGCAAATCAAATCTAACTCTATTTATGCTCTACAATAATTAAATTAATTTAATTCTGTTAAGTTCTTAATAAATAACATTGTGCAGAAAGGCAAAGTTGAGCCACCTGGGCTGATAATGAGGGGGTGCTTGGATAAGGCGTCTGATCCCTTGGATCAAAAACCCAAACCCGCGGAGAACTAAGAGCAGTTAACTTAATTAAGCAAAAAGGAGGCTGGACGTTAAACTTTGTCTACGAGGCTTACTAAAAACATTTCTGCAAATGGTTAAGAAAAACACAGATACAATTTAGTAAATGGCTTTATTGTTTTTTAAAATATTCGCCCTTAACATCAGTACACTTCTGCATACGCTCAAACCAATTTTCAAGGCATTTTTTCCAATCTGAAGCTGGTACCTTCGAAACCACATGCCTACATGCCTCAACGGCTGCTTCAGGCAAAGAATAATGCTCACCATGCATCTTGTTTTCTATTGTCGGGAACAGAAAAAAGTCATTTGCTAGATCAGGCGAATACGGACAACGCAACATCAATTTCACTTTTTCATTGGTTAAAATGTCGACGGTTTGTAAAGCTGTGAGGGCACTTACATTGTCATGGTGAAGACGGATGCGCCGATTTGGATTGTTTTTTCTGATTTTACCGATGACTTCCGGCAAACATATTGCTGTGTACCAATCAGCGTTCACAGTTCTTTGATCCCGTAAAAGCTATGGTTGCCACATGTCCAAAAATACGGAAGAAACAAGTGATCATTTGCTTTGCAATACTGCGTAAAAGAACAACTTTTGTGGGTTTCGACTCAGCTTGAAACATCCAAACAGTTGACTGTTGTTTAGTTTCCGGCTCGTATGGGTAGATCAAACTTTCGTCACCAGTAACAATGTCGTACACTAAATTTGAATGACCTCGGTTAGATTTCTTTAGCATTTCTTTGCACCAATTCACACACAATCTTTCTTTAGAGATTCATTCAAATTATGTGAAATTCGGCGATTGGAAAGCTTCCGTACGTTTAAATGATCGTGTGTATTGCTTTCATGTCAATGCCCAAGGTGATCCCTATTTCACGGTATATCACATGACGATCTCGCTCAATTATTTCACGCACAGCATTAACATTACTGGCAACAACAAACGTGGATGGATGACCTTCACGGAATTCATCGCTAAGAAAAGAATATCCACGCTGGATTTTAGAAAACGAATTATAAGCAGTTTTATTCGATGGAGCTTCCTCACCAAAAGCCGCATTAAGCCGTTCGATGCATTGTTTGCGTGTTAAGTTGCTTTGAAAATCGTAAAAAAGCATTGCTCGAAAATGTTCACGGGAGAGTTCTATTTTTTCACAAAATTATTTTTTTCAAAGCGCTATGTAAACAGAATTGGTTACCTTGGGTACAAACTGTCAACTAAATTATAGGTTAGAAGTGACAGATTTTTCGAATTTGACAATGGCACAACGCTGACACCACCGGAAGTACCAGATTGCAGAAGTTTCTCCAGCAAGCCTCGGAATGTTTTCTGCCCTTCAAAAACTTTTAATATTATACAGGATGTTTCCTAATAAAGGTTGAAAATGTTAATAGATAATTCCTGAGCCAATTATAAGTAAGAAAGTTTATATAAAGTGTTCTAAAATCCACCCGTTTCGAGATACAGGGCGTTAGAATTATTGAATTGTTCGAGGCTGTAATGTAATACGTAATACCGCCGGAATTTTAGACAGAGTACTTCAGTAGCAAGTCAGGCCCGCATAACAGCTACAGATGGCCATTTTGAACATCTTATTTAATGATGAAATTAAATACTAACCCCTTGTGCATAATAAATAATTTTATTAAATAATAATTAAAAATAAAGGCTGGTGAAATGTACGAAACTCTGGTAATACAAGGAAATTTGCATTTCAAATTATGTCGAAAACGGTGCGTTTTAGGAGACAAATACAAAAATGCTTTTTGATCCTAAATTAAATAAGAAAGTGGGAAATGTTACCAGTTTTCAGAAAAAATACAGTAGCTTAGACGTTACCTAGGGAGAAATTACAGAATCCCCCCTGTATCTAAATCGCTAATTTAATTCTTCATCAATTGTCATCTCAAATTTACAATAACATGATATAACCTTGGGCCAAAAATGAAAAAAAAAATATAACGCATAACAAAAATATAAGGAAAAACCAATTTCTTTCTATAAATTTAACGCCCTGTATCTTGGCTTACTAACAGTGATAGTATAGAATAATAGACAAAATGGTCATAATCTGGAAGACATAGCAGTGCAAAAAAAAATTAAAGGGAAAATGTAAAAAATAGGAATGTAGATGTCTGTGCGGAGCGACGATAAACAATCTGACAGTAAGGCCTTATCTCGATAAACACAGGCAAATTTGTGCGATCAAGTTAAAGTAAATATAACGTGTAAGATAAATAAACTTTACTAAAACATGTGTATAAATAAATAAGGTGAAAGGTTATAATACTACATTGGATATAGAAGTTAAAAAGTAAAAACAATTAGTTAGAACCTGAATCGTAATATAAAGTGTATCTTACAAAGTGTGTGCAAAAGGGGTAAAAATAATTAATTAAATAATTAATTATAAAATTATAATAAAGAAAATAAAAAGGAGTGTGTGTGCTGTAAATATAAAAATAGGCTGGGAACAGAAGAAAATAAAAGGAAGGCAGAGAAAAACAGCCCAGAGAACATTGTTAGGAATAATAAATTAATATAATAAATAGAACCCCTGCAAAGATAAATAAAGAAAAAAGAGCGGAAATGGAAGAGGTAAAAGGAATGTTTGCAGAAGTGATGGGCGAGATCAAACAAATCAAACAGAACCAGCCGGACCACAATGAAAAAATGGAACAAATACTGATGGAAAATATAGCACTAAAAATGCTGTACACCATCTAGAAAACAAAATCGAAAAACTCGATAAAAAAGTAGAGCAACTCAAAAGAGAGAAAAAGAAAAATAACTTGATTATCAATCAAACACAAAATAGATTACTTCATGAAAGCGGCACTAAAAATTGACACAAAAGTAAGAAGCGCAAAGAAGATTAGTAACAAAACGTGTATGATAGAGATGGAAAACTGGGAAAAAAATTGAAGGTAATGCGAAATAATAACAAACTTAAACAATTGCTAGAAACAAAAATATTTTTTAACAACGACCTAATGGAAAAAGAAAAACAAATACAAATACGACTAAGAGAGCAAGAAAGAAAAGAAAGAAATAGTGACCAAAAACTAAAATCGGGTACCGGAAATTATTAATAAATAGAGTGAAATGGGAATGGGATGAAGAAAAGGAGGAATTGATAAAACCGAAACATCCTATATTAAAAAAATAAGCAAAATAAAAACAAGGACAGAAAACGATGACGGATCGGCAAGAAATAATGACATGAATGAGTTACAAAAAAAAAGAGAAAGAAAGAGAAATACAAACACGCAGATAAGAAAAAATAATAAAAAGGAAAATAGAACATGGAGAATGACAACCTGGAATATAAGAAGTCTAGCTGGAAATGAGATGGAACTAAGGCAGATAATGGACGAGAGAAAGCTAGATATACTTACAATTACTGAAACAAAAAAAGAAAACTCAAGGTGAAGAAGAATTAGAAATAGATGATCTACTACTTTATAGTGGAGTAGAAAGAAATGAATGGGCGAAAGGAGATGTAGGGTGCGTAGTAAACAAACAAATAAGAAACAGACTTAGAGAATGGAAAGCAATATCAGAAAGAGTAATGAAACTGGAAATAGAAATACAAGAACAGATATACACAATTCTGATCGCATATGGACCAAACGAAGGGGCCCCTAACAAAGACGTAGACGAGTTCTGGAATAAGATATAAGAGCAAACAAAGAACTATAAAGATACTTTAATGAAAGTAGGAGATTTAAACGGAAAGGTTGGCAACAAAACAGAAAAAGCAGAATGTGTAGGAAAATTTAGCGAAAATACTAAAAATAAAAACCGACAAGAAATTATAGACTTTTGTGTAACGAATAGCATGATAGTAAACAACACTTTTTTTTAGCACAAACACATCCATTGATATACAAGAGAGATTCTCAGTAGAAACGAAAGATCAATAATTGATTTAATACTGGTCGAAAGAGACAGAATGAGAAAAATTAAAAATGGAAAGGTAAGAAAAGAATGTCAGATAGGAAGTGATTATTATTTAGTTAAAGTACTAACTATAAAAAGAGAAACCATGAAAGAACAGAGAGAAAACCGGAAAAAGAGTATAAAAAAATAGAGTTTGAGAATATTAGAACATGCAAATTGGAAAACCAAAGAGGGAATTACATCAAAAGAAGATATCAGAAGAAATCAAGCAAAAGAAAGAACAAATCTTAGAAATGGACCTGGAAAATATGTGGGAAACCTTCAAAACAATAGTCGCTAGAGTGGCAAAAAATATGCGGGATAAATAAAA
This sequence comes from Ignelater luminosus, assembly GCA_011009095.1. Lineage (NCBI taxonomy): Eukaryota > Metazoa > Arthropoda > Insecta > Coleoptera > Elateridae > Ignelater > Ignelater luminosus. The sequence goes on from VTPC01007628.1 coordinate 12,278, forward strand.
CAAGTAATAAGAAGAAATTAAGGCATTGATGGAACAACGAATTAAAACAGGACATTAAAGAAAAGAAAAGGTTATGAAAACGATAAATAAGTAATCACAAAAATTAGAAAGACCACGAACAGTACAAAAATCAAAAAGTAAAAGTGAAGATGGCGATGAGGACAGCGAAGACAAAATCGTGGGAAGAGTTCGGAACAAAACTGGAAAAAATGCTATCGGTAATGTGAAAATGCTATATTATATACTGAGGGGATTAAGAAAAGAAAAGTTCAATAAAAAACGTAAAAGATAAAGAAGGCAAAATTATCACCGAAGAAAATTACATAATAGATAGATGGGAAGAGTACTTTAAACAGCTCCTAGAGGCGGAGCATAAAATAATGAACGAACAACCTAATGAACACGAGCAAGACACAGATTACCAAGGAGTAGAACAAAAAGAAGAAAATGCAGAAATTAGTAACCAAGAATTAATTAAAGCCATGTAAAGGATTAAAAACGAAAAAGCATCAGAAATAGATGGAATAAAGCCATAAATAATCAAATAACTACTTGGAAAAGAAGGAATCAATCTACTGTATAGAATAATAAATACAGCATGAAGGATACAAGAAACACCCAATGAATGGAGAATAGCGATCATAACACCATTACATAAAAAAGGAAATATGAACGAATATAATAATTTCAGAAGAATATCACTTATCTGCGTGGTTTACAAATTATATGAAAGTATCATAGAAAAAACAGAAAACATTTAGACGACACACAAACAGCTTTCAGAGCAAACCGATCAACACAAGATTGGATATTTGCAAAAGCAAATCACCAAGGAAATGCTTGAAACGAATAATAAAATATACATCATAGTAGCAGTGGACTTAGAAAAGGCCTTTGATAGTGTAAACAGGGAGGAAATCTGGAAAGTGCTAACTAACAGACGTGTAGACAGAAAACTAATCAAAGTTATTAAAAGTATATACGTAAGAACCGAAAACGTAGTTCGAGTAAATGGGAAGACATCAAACAGTTTTACAACAATAACAGGTGTAAGGCAAGACGGTACATTGAGTCCCCTGCTCTGTATTATAATAATGGAAAAAATAGCAAAAGCAAGGTCTAAGAAAAGCCCCACTAGGATACAGGAAACTTTGCCCAGTTTTTCTGAACGAACTACTATACGCGGACGATCTTTTAGTATTTGCAACAGAAAGGAAAACCCCACAAGACAGATTAGACAAATAGAATATACGTATGAGGAAATACGGACCAAAAATAAACATAGGGAAGACTGAGATTATGGAAATAAGAAAGAAGGTGTAAATATACAAGTAAGGGGACAAGAAATAAAAGACTGAAATATCTAGGAACATACACAAGAACAGATGAAAGACTAGAGGAAGAGATATGGGCATGATATAAAAAACCACGTCGCTCTACAGAACGCTATATAAACCGTTTCTTCGATAGAAAAGAAGTAAGAGTATTGAAATCTGTCCTAATGTTAATACTAATACGGGATAAAAGTACTTAGGAAGATTGCGGGAGTAACAAAACTAGATAAAATTAGAAGTGATATAGCAACCTAAAAATAACAAGTGTAGTGCAAAAAATTGAAAGACGGCAACTAAGATGGTTCGGGCATATGACCAGAATGGACGAAAAAAGTGTAGTTAAAGATATATAAAAAATGGTAGTGATAGGCAAGAAAAGGAAGGGAAGACCCAGGAGAAAGTGGAATACGGTAGTTGCGGAGGCACTGCAGAAGGAGGATTGACCTGGATCCAAGCAAGAAGAGAAGCAGTAACTAGAAGTATTAAATGGAAAGAGATAGTTCCCTCTACACCGATGGTAGATGAAGAAGCGGATAGGTAAGTAAGTATGTAAAAAATTATTTTCGTTGTTAGAAAACGTTAAAAGGCAGTTACAAGTGACGAAATTTTATTGTAAGCAAACATCAGCTTAAATGTTATTACCACTGTTTCTGGAATTTATGTTTATTATGATATTATAACACCAAATATTGAAAGCGCAATTTTACGTTTAATATCTACCAAGATTATTTGGATTTATTTTCGTAACAAAAACAATTTCTTGTAAATATAAGAAGTTAATAAAATAAAAGGACGAAAATATATCTGGATAATAAAACGAAAAGTAGGTACATAAATCGTATTTCGGTGAAATTGAAGAAAATATTGCTCTAGGCTGTACAATTGCTTTCATAAAAATATTTTCGCATTCGAAAAAACTGTTTTTGTTCACGGAGAGAATAACATAGACTACAGAATATCGTATATTTAACGCGGTGGATCTTGCCGCAAAATATAAGTAGTAATCTACGCATAAAACTGATGGAAAGAAAGAAAGGTCTATCACCTTTAATATTTTATCGCTTCATCGAAATTATATTTTCTTATCGGTGATGGGGAAAGCTGGGTAAAAGTATAAAGTACAGCTAAAAGGCAAAAATCGTTTCTTACTTTAGTATTATTGATATTCCAGGAATATTACAACGGAAAAGTTTCTAGAAATCCTGATTTGTTACTACTGTCTGTATGTAATATTTAATATAATTTGCGGTCATATGGAGATGGAATGCTGCACAAAGAAATAACAAAGTTCTTTAAAGACACACAATGAAAATCGCAATTTTTCTAAATATTTTACAAATAAATTGCGTTCTCAACAATGCTTTTGTAAAAAATGTTTAGGTATTCTATGTAGAAGCACCTTCACTACAACGTATATTTAATTTTAACAAGGTATAACTTACATAAACAACCTACTGCTTCTTTCGATGTTCTTTTAGCTTTTTAGCCTAAACTTTTCAGGCTTACTTGTCAAGGATGAATGGAAAATGGTTTATAACTAGCTGCGGCTGATTGCAGACAAATACAAAATAAGGTAAGCTTCTGCACACGTGCTTTAATTTGCTCCATTTCATCTTATCTGCGTTACCAAGACATTAAAGGGGTAAAGGTGAATGATCTGCTAGGCACCTAATACACCTTTTGCGTGCGTTTCATATAGAAAAAAAGAAATTATTTATTGTAAAACTAATCTTTAGTAGTTTATTTTAAACGTATTCCTTTAAAGATGCTGTCAGTATGTAAACATTAGTAATGGTAATCGCTGTTTTAATGCATTTACAATGCATGTACATCGTTGGTTTAACTTTTTAAAACAAGTTCACTGGTCAAAACATTAATTCGTTACCTTTGGTTAGTTATAGCTTAAAGTTGATCTTTCTCCTGATTTCAGCAATCCTACGTAACTCCGTTATTTTTAGTAATAAAACAAAATGTCAAAAGAATACGTTTGTCGGTTTTTACTGGTCTTTATGTTACTATTTTTACAATTTTACTAAAGTCTTTTAGCTTCTTGAATATACATAACTTGTTGGTATTTGTAAAAGATCTTAAAAGTTAACTAACGAACCCGATCTCCAATAAAATCTTTTTGCGCCCCTGCGACTCAAGAGAAAAGCGTTACCTCTTTATAAACTTCACCCCTTTCGTTTAGGTCAGGTTTCTGCTGATTTCAGAGCAAACTTGCGTCAAGTTACGCACTGCCTACGAGGTTAGGTTGATAATCAGTCGGCCTAGTCAAGAGCAAACTTTTGTCAAGTTACGCACTGCCTACGAGGTTAGGTTGATAATTAGTCAACCTAGTATCACCAGTATCACAAGAATGTTGTTATTTGTAAATACTAACCTTGAAACGACTGCTTGGCAATTGTCATTCCGCTGCGTCAATTAGTTTGTGTTTGACAGTCAATGAAAGCGAACTACTTCTGCATTTTTACAAAAATGAATAAAATCGAATATCGTGCAGTGATTAGATACTTGTGTTTGAAAAAGGAAACGAACGATGAGATCAATACCGAATTGACCGATGTTTATGGGGACTCTGCGCCTTCGCTATCAACAATAGAAATTGGACAGCTGAATTTAAACGCGTTCGTACGAGCATTTTCGATGATTAGCGTCCAAGCCGTCCACATGAGGCCACCACGCCAGAAATGGTCGATAAAATTCATGGAATGATAATCGACGATTGACAAGTGACTAAGCGCAAGATGGCTGAGGCTGTAAGCATCTCAACGGGTACTCAACATTTTGCATGAATATTTGGAAATGCGGAAGCTCTCTGCCAGATAGGTACCGCATTTGCTCTCTTTCAGCAACAAACGTTATCGTCTGACATTTTCGAATGAGTATTTGGCCATGTTCAACCGTGATAGGAAGAACTTTTTATGCCGCTTCGTAACAGCAAACAAAACATGGATTCATTACAACACACCAGAGACCAACGAGCAGTCGAAACAGTGGGCAGCTCCTAGCAAATCAAATCCGAAGAAAGCTAAGGTGTGTTTGTCGGCAAACAAGATCATGGCCACAGTTTTTTGGGTTGCGAACGGTATAATTCACATCAATTGACTTGAAAAAGGTAAATCGGTTACGGGAGTATATTATGCAGAGCAGAGATTTGAAGCAAAAGCGACCGCTTTTATCGAAGGAAAAAGTATTCTTCGACTAGGACAACGTAACGGCGGTGCACAAATCTATTGTCACAATGATGAAATTTCATGAATTGCGCTACGAATTGGTTCCTCATTCGCCATATTCTCCTAATTTGGCCTCATCCGACTATTATTTATTCTTAAACTCGAAGAAATGGCTCGATGGTAAAAGATTTGGGTTGAATGAGAAGGTCATCGCTTAAACAAAGGCCTATTTTGAGGTCTTCCAGAAATCATATATTTTGGAGGGCATCGAAAAATTAGACTATCGTTAAACGAAATGTATAGAGCTTAATGAAGATTATCAACCGCCCCTTGTAGAAATGCAGAAGTTGTTCGCTTAGTGACTGTCAAACACACTAATTGACACAGCGGGCTGACAATTACCAAGCTGTCGTATATAAGTTCAGGCAAACTGATAGAAGAAGAAGATGGATCACACGTTTCCATCATCGGTGATGTCATAGCAATAAGGAATGATGAAAGAGAATTTAAAACTATGACATGGAAAAAAAATCTTTAATTTGTAACAGGTTCTTGCCTTACTAATGTAGTTATAAGTAGAACTAATTTCGAAGCACCCGTGTATATTATTGACTCGTGCGGGTATAGCATTTAAAGGTGGTAAACCTGTAAAAGACGGTTTAGCCGGAAGTGCGTCATAGTCCGTCGTACCGAGGTAACGGTATTAGTTCGACATGCCATTTGGTTAATTTCAAAAGATTGGTTACTTCGAAAAAAGCAGCTTTTTGAAAATTGTTAGTAGAATAAATTAAGAACGTTCCAATTTACTACAGCAGTCACCAAAAACAATTGCCTGCAAATTTGAAGAAACTCGATACTCCATACAAATGCTTCCACTATTGTATGAATGATGAACTACTTGATCATCTTGCTGCACAAACAAATTTGTATGGGCGTCAAAAAGACATCCGAATAAAGTTCAGTGTAGATTCTACAGATCGTCGTAAATTTGAGGGCATTTTAGTTTATATGTCTGTTTATCGCTACCCAGATATTCGATCATACTGGGGAAGGCATACCTTATTCTTGTTGAAGAGGTTTTTGTACTATTGTGAGTTCACACGGATAGGTTGATTATAGATCTAGTTAGCAATTTGATAAGGGATGGTTTTTTTCTTATTGCGATTTAGTAATTGTAAATTAGATTTCTCCCTTAATTATTATGTTTCAACTTTCCCTGTATCTTGTATATGCTATTCGGATAAGTAGAGTTCTTACTTGTTCATTTTTTTAAAAATAGCCCATGTGTGGCTGATCTTTTGCTTTTGGTTAGTCAAAATGAATTCAATTAAGATTTCTGTACCAGTTCATTCGTGAGCTTATTTGGTTTTATTTAACTTTAAATTGTAATTTACAATCATGCCCTCGTAGGATCTTATAAATTGTTACCTTAATATTACTGCTTGATCATCTTGTTTCTCAGAATTCTCATCTCCAAGTCTTCTGTTGTTTATTTAAATATTTAACTTTTGAAATCCGGGATTTTTGACTGGATCGAGTTCGCCTCGGAGGGGCCTTAGATGCGCTTCGCGCAGGGAAGGTTTTTGTAAGGAGGAGGACTTCTTGTATGCGGCTTCTCTGCTGGTATTTGTGCTGAGGGTGCTAAAATTTCTGAGTTTGTGACAAGCCTCAATCAAGCGAAGGTAAGTAGGCCTTGTTTTGGTTTTTTAGTTCTTGTGGGGGATATTTGTTTTTTTTTAGCTTGTTACCACTCTCTTGAATTTGGAGTTTTGTTTTATGGAGATTTCCTGCACACAGTAGAAAACTTTTTTGAGTCGCAAACTTTGCGACTTACGCTGCAAGTAGCTGTTATTCGTAAACGAGTTTTATTTCTGCTCTACTCCCGATGAAAACCATCTGGCTTGGAAATTTTGTTTTTTTTCCGAATGGGAACTTTTGGTCGGTTCTTGAAAGATAGAATGACTGTGCATATGGTGTACATTTTACAGCTCGTTCTACTTTATCAACATTACCGTTAATAAATTGAAGTACCTATTTATAAATTTAGTAAATTTAATCGAATCTGTACATTTTACATTTAGTAATTGTATCTTATGTCACTTAAATGCTTTCCGATGCTAGTATGATTTAACAGCTTCATTCGAAATGTTTTTATTAACGTTTTTTATTTCTTTCAAACAAATTAAACTTAGAAAGCATGGGTTAAGAGAGGTTTGGTTTTCTCGCAGTTTGTTGCAAATTCGTCCCGTCTCTAATTATAGCGCAACTTTTGAGAGGCAGGATATTCGTGATAAGTTTGTTTCTCCACACTCTTATAAGTTTCTGTTTCAAATTTTTTTGGATGTATATTTACGATCTTTTCTGCTTAAGAAATTGTATTTGCATTATTAGATTTTCAAAATCTTATTACACTACAACTGTATGTACTATAAATCGAATGTTTTGAATGATAAGATTTAACTTATCTCAAGGGTATTTCTTTTGGAGATTAAGATTTAACATTTTATTGACCGTTTGAAAATTTTAATATTATTATTTGGAAAGCGTTTCAAATTTTGTTGTTAAATTTAATTATTGGTTCGAATAACTTTGTTGATGGCATAACATGTTTAAATACTTATTAGTTAAAAATATTTTCATATTTTGTAATTGACTATTTTGTATTCTTTTTAAGAAATACATTGACATTCATTTTGTAAACGGATTTTCTTTCAATATAAATGTATTAAATACTTTTTGATGTTTCATTGAATGTATGACTTTTTTATCCTCGCTGAAAACCACCCACTAAATCTAATCGGTCTAAAATCAATAGCGTCTTAGATTAAAACTAGAGTTTAAGGTTACGTTACAAAATGAGAAAAAATATTTATTTAACTGATTTAATGTTGTAATAGTTTTGTAAATACAAAATAAGTGTTTTACTATAATTTTTCACTACCATTATTTACTTTTATTTGTTGTTGATAAAATTTTGATTTCCAGTCAATTAAAGTTTTAAAATGGTAGCCAACCACTTTAACAGTACTGTGTTTTGAGTAATGTAGCATAAACTTAATTAAAAACAAGACTGATTATATGCTAACTTCATCTTCTAAGTAGATGACAGTAGATGGATGTAAATATAGATAACATTTCTATGGAAAGTAGGTTTTCTTGAGCGCCATTTGAAAAATCTCACTGTATTCGTACTCCTAGCGTAAGTAATTTTATTACATTACATACTTTGTTTTTCTGTATCATCATTATTTAGTTTTACATTAATTCTAATTAACCACACCTTCTCCTCCTGGAGATAAAAATTTTTATTTATTTCGGAAAGAAAACTTTAATTACAGAATAAGAACTTTTGGTATAGTTCCAGTTATGCCGTTAAATTTAGTTGTTTAATTTGAAGTATTTTACAAGATCCTTGTCAAGCTGATGATAACAATTCTGTACCCTAAGCTGTAACAATTTCTTGTGGAATTCCATAACGAAGTTAGAAATTCGTAACAAAAGCATTAGCTACAATAGTCGATTCTTTATTAGCTGACAGGCGACATTCAATAAATTTATTTAATTCACATTGGTGGTTAAGATATAACGGTTATGTGAAGAATTAGGTTCCAAAAGATCAAAAAGATTCAGGAATGTTTTCTAAAAAGCGCTTGATGCTGTCGCCTTTATTGATAACGGTTCGATGTTAGGAAAGGAACGTAAACCTACCCAAAAATAATAAGCAGTATACGAAAATCATTTAACATAAGCTGTTGATTTTCAGAATTCTGTGATGTTTTGTATTTCACGAGTAATAGAAATATATAAACCTATTCTTTGTATTTCCTACGACGTCAATAATGTCTTTATTATCGATAACTATTTATCATCTTTTATAATCAATAAATTGTTGTAAACGCATATACAAAAGTAGCGATAGAGTACCACGATGTATTCAGTGCATCTCAAAGAGTACAGCGAGTACATCTGTCAGATCCAAATGCGACAAGCGCCAACATAAACCAGCTGACATTTCTGTCTAATCTTCTACTCTTCAATAAACCTAGCCAATCTCCTTAATTGTCCACGATCGATGACAAATTTCTACGTCTGTATGATCACCTAAGACCTAGAATACGTTGGAGAAAAACTAAAATCATTGAAGAGTCTTTGATGACTTACTAATGACCAAAATCCCATGTCACTACAGTAAAACGGTTGACTGGTGTTGAAGTTTATAAATCTTTAGTACTAAAGTCTCTTAAGGTGTTTTGCACAATCTTAGGATTCAAGGAACCTGTGTTCCAAGTTTGGTCAAAAACGGTCAAATGGTGTTGGCATTGTGGGACGGACAAGCGGACAGACAGACATACAATGACCAAAACGTAAAGTAGCCTAGCAATATTTAATTGAATTAATTTGTCAAATTCGGTATTGGAAAGAACTCGTAACTCAAATTCGTTCTTTGACGGTTTCAAGATTTTATCAATTCTAGAATGAGCAAGCCTGCAATTATTTTCTGAATCCGTGTTCGAACTTGAATTACTTTGAGTTTGATTAGATGCTTTAATTTGTGCACGAGTCAAAACATTTAATGACTGGGCTAGAACTGAAAGGTTTGCTCGCGTGTCTTTAAGATTTTTAGAAAAAATTTCAATTCGTTTTATCGCGTTCTCTATTACGTCTTCTTTAGCCACAATGTATGCAATATTGAAATCAAATTTTTGTAAAGCCAGTTGTAATGTTGTAAAACGACTTGACGAATTAGTCACGCCAAATAAGTAAACTAAGGGCCGGTGATCAGTAACGATATTGGATTTACGGCCATACAAATAAGGTCGGAAAAGTTACGATACCTAACAATTCTTTCTTTATGGTGAAGTGATTTTTCTCTGATTTATTTAGTGCTCAGCTAGTATACGTTATAGGTCGGTTATCTGCATCACCGAACCTAAAGCACATTCTGATGCGTCACTATGTATTATAAATTGATATTCTGGTAAAAAAAATGAATATTGTAAAACGGGTGGATTAATTAAAGCATCCCTAAGTGAATCAAATGCTTTCTGACAACCTTCTCTTGTTTGAAAAGTTACAAAGTTAAAGGCGTTGTAATTTCAGCAAAATCCGAGATGTGCAAAACCAATCCTGTAAAAGTTATACTTAGAAGAATAATTTTTATTATCATTTCACTTTACTGCTGCCAATGTTGTTGTCGTTAAAATCTTATTTCCATAATGAGGAATTACTTTCGAAGACAATCAACGTGCCATTTCTGCTTGCGCTTTTTGGGCGTGTACAATCATGTTGGCTTAACGCTGAAAAAGGATGCTGGAAATGTCAGGCTATTTGACGTAGGAGATTCAGTTTGTGACGTTCCACTAATAAGAAAATCGTTCTTTTCACTCCGAGCCTGGTGCAGATCCGAGTGTCAAATCACTCCAAGGTGTACAGCTAACAAATCTTATTGTTTCAGTACGTCTATAGCCGATTTTATCTTAAATGGGGTGGCTTCTGCTGACATTTTAACTCATGTAACAACGGGTTCCCAGACCCCTTTATCGCAGTTTAAGCGCACCGCTGTTGAAACCCGCCGAATCACGTAGATCCGTTCAACAGGTTATAAAAGGGAAGCTCACGTAACAACGTCTTAAAGACCGCCCGGAAGCCGAAAAACTTTTTCTTTTAGATTGCCTTTTATTTTTGAAAAAACTGTGCTCTAAAAGAACAAAAACTATCAAATTTCAGGGAGACCCTGTACTGTATTATATGAAAATTCGTGAAGGAAGAATATTTTAGATTCCGAATACGGGAAAGGAGTAGCTTTTCCATACCTTAATTTTATTTATACATATTTATGCGGTAAGAAAAAGAAATCAATTCTTAAAGCTGCCGAGCTGAAGATTTAATAAAAAATTGCTAGCTACTAAATTTGATACTACAGCTTGTAAGAAAAACAAACTATGTCTTCACCTTGTCTGTGGCATACAAACCAACGCGAGCGTTTGGAATCTGCACGAAAATATAACCGGGTCGTTGTTCGAACTTTGATTTGAACATGCCCTAAGGGTAAACACAGAAACACACTGCCAGCATCTAAACCAGGTCTATCATTCGATTATGGATGTTGTTTGATCACTGAAGGCTAGATTCACATTAGTATACTCGCATGATTTGTATTTCTGATTTTTGTTTTTAATTCGTTTCTGTTGTAACACAAGCAATACTTATTTCTGAAGAGCCTCCTCGTAAAAACGCAATATCGAAATTTTTAATCAAGAGTAAATAATAATAAGCGTACTTTAAAAATGCTATTCTGTTTTTGTCTACATCCACCAAACGCCCAAACAACATACTACACTGTTACAAACGCAAACACCCAGAAAAATTCAATTACCGCCAATACTTAATGGAACGCAAACATTCAATGACGTTTAATAAAATTGAATTTTTACATTTTTGTAATTAAATTATAAGCATGAATAGTTATTTTACAAAATCTTGAAATTTACAAATAATATAAGAGAAAGAAATAACTACATTAGATACATGCTATAATAATAATAATCAATCAGAATGAGTACCTAAATTTTCCACAATTGAGAGTATTAAAATCCCGATGCCCCTTGTTGTATTCCGACCGACGAATTTAATTAAATTAATGTGTTTAGGATATTTCTGGTTGTATCTCAGTCATTTTTTTTGTGTTACATTCGTTATTTAATTTTAAGAGTAGTTTTTTTAGAAATCCGAGCGTTTAAAAAACCGAAATTTACCAATTGCCTGTCAAAATTTAAAATTGCTTATACATAATGGAAAATTCAATCTGTAGATTGGCATTGTAAGTGATGATAATAGACAAATATTTTATTAAGTTAATTTTGCAACATATACGTAGTTATAGTGTATATAAGCTGAAAACTGCTTTAGTGTACAGAATGATTCAAATTACAGCTTAAGGTTCTCTAATATAGGCACTCAAAACTTTAAATAGGCATTTAAAAAATTAAAAACCTATCAATGTTTCAACGAAAACCCCAAAAACTTGTCACGAAATAAATTTTCAAACAACAGGTTAATGTCGATTTTGAAGGGGACCAGTTTTAACAAAAAATTCATATTTCAAACTCCACTCTGGTACATTCTATAACAATCTTCTTACAATAAATAGCACAAGATAGTCGAGTTCCGCAACGATTAAAAGGTATGTAACGTAGCCTTGCGTTACAAGAATACTTACTTTAAATTAATTAAGACAAGACTTACGTCTACCAATAGTAGGGCAATTTTTCGAAACCCCGAGGGAAAAATTTAAAAACTTAGCTAATGAGTTGTCAATCTTGAGATTATAAATTTTCTATTGGAGGATTGAATTAACAAAAACTTAGTAAAAATCAGCTCTTATCTATCACAACCGGAAAAAGCAAAAACGTTTTTATAAAGAAAAAGTTTTTAAACAACGTAAACTGTAATTACTAAATCGAGAGGTTATTTCGAAATCGAGAAAATACAACAGAAGTCTAAAAAGATATTTCTTACTTCTGTATCCAGAAATTTGTAAAATCTCTAAGAAATCGTAACGTAGCGTCGTGTTACACGATGTTTACTTAAAAGGTCGCTTCTTATAGTCTTACCCAGCTAAAACCAAAGGCCGCTTTGAACAAAGGTGAGGAGGTGATAGTCACACTAAAAAAAAAACTATTATGAGACAAAAGCAAAAGTCTAGATTTTAACAAGGTAATAGAAATTGTCTTAAAATTCAAAAAGATAATAACTAAGTACTGCAATTAAATTCTACAATATACATATCTCAAACAGATAGCTAAAACTATTGCAAGATAGATGAACAAAGTCAAATAATTGATCAAAACTCCTACTTTCAAAATTATTGAGGCTTCTAAAAACAGAAACAAGAAAGATAAATTAAAGGAAACTAGTAATTCAATAAACATCAAATGTGATTTAGGGGTTAAAACCACGCTGTACAAGTTTAGAAAACCCTGAATACATCTAGCAAAAACACAAACTCTTACAGACAAGTCGGATTCGGAATTTCATGAAAAACCGGTTTGACGAAAAGCCGAAAATTCAACGAAGCGACATAAATTTAGAGAATACAACGTGGGAAAACTTATAAAATTTTATCTTAGAAAGTGATTCAAATTCCAGTACGAAAAGAAAACAGAAAACAGACCCACGCGCATACGAGAATGATATCAGTCGATTTGATTGATTAATTCTTAAAAAGAAAAATCCAGGAAAATTGAAGAAAATACAAAACTTTATTTCAAATTAAATTTAATGTGCAAACACTACAAAAGACAAGTAAAGAGTGCTTTTCATATTTTAATTTTTTAATTACATTGCAGTTAGCCTAAAGAAATAGAATACTATCTGAAACTTCGCTAATCTCGCCTTTATCACAAGATTAGAATATCGGGTTCATTGCATTATTAGACATGGTATTTGTATGAAAAATTCGGCCAAAAATATTTGATTCTTTCTTTTCAATCAAAATGACGACGAATATTTATTTGTCAGATGGTATGCAACAATGTTCTTAATATAATATAAATAGTACTAATACGTGTTGCCTGTGATGTAGGCATACAAATTTCAATTTAGGCTTAATAATATAAACAAACATTAAATAAATTCTTATTCAAATAATAAGTACCTACATAAAATTCGACTAAAATTAAGAATTTTGTCATGTAGTGTGTTAGTAACTTAATTACGTAAAAATTAATTATACAAAAACACAAGAAAAATAATCATCATGGTTATCTTTGTCTTTTTTATTTTCGCTGTTCTCCTCAACATTTTGATTTAGAGATGACAACTGCGGCAAGTTTGTGACCATTAAATCTCTCTTGAGAAAATGGCATTTTTTTCTAATTAAACTTTTTTATCGTTTGATGAGGTTCACATCGATGCCGGTGATTCTTGAAGATCTATCTGGGTCTGCAAAAAATCTTTGTGATGTGTTTCCGTCGTTGGTGTTTCCCAACCCAGTTCCGAGGGCGAAGCCCGAGACGGCGAGGACAAAGTTCGAGTTGGAGACGCCAAAGGTGGTCCCTGTGAGAACGAAGCCCGAACCGTCGTAGTTTCGATATCCTAGGCGTTGCCGCGTTCTAGGAGCGCGCTTGGTCGTGTCTTTGTTAGTCCGAGAGGCTTGGCGTGCGTGACGAGACGATGCCGCAGACGTCGGCCTCGAGCAGAGCCGCGAAGCAACTAAGCGAGGGCCTAGAGGTCAGCAGCGAACATCCGCGATAGCTGCAACCTATCTTTGTTTAAACTGAGACTTAAAAAACTTCAGAGCACTATTTAAACTATTTTTTTATCGTCAGGGCATGGAGTTATTTCGACAAGTTTTTCTTGAAAAAACGAGAAGTTTTCGTCAATTTTCTGTCTTTTACATTTTTGCATTATGCCATATAATGTTGTTCTGCTAAAACTTCTTACTGATTGTAAAAAATCTGGAAAAAGAAATAACAAAAACACTTTAATACAAACTTAACGTTTTATCACAAACCCCGTTCAAAGCTCGGAAATGGCGGATGTGGGCGCACATTGTTGTTTTAAATACCCAAAACAACCCGAACTACAAACGTGTAAAAAAGTTAAACCTTGACAAGCCTTAACAAGTAAACAAAAACACCACTTTTTGAATAGTTGCAAACAAAAAATACGTCTTTAGGGGACTTGTTTGCTGACCTCTAAGGCAGATTATTTAACCTGCACATTCATTTAAAACCATACTTAGGTAAACTATATACCTTCCACTTGCATTTTTAGAATAGATTTTTTGGATACTCCAACACACGAAAACACAATTTCGAAATTAGTGCAGTCAATATATGAAGTTGCCGAGAACAAAGGTATGAGGCTTAAGCAATGGCTGGGTTCCGATTGGTCTTGCTGAGAGGGGCTAGCGCGTTTAACGAACTGGTTACTATGCTAACCTAAAGTTCATGCGAGTTTACATATCATTTGATGTTTTCGACTTATGACCGGATTTCTCATACAAATACTCTATGTGCGACGTTATCACTATACCTAGAGAAAAACTGTAATTTTTGCAAAGAGAAACACCAAGAGCTTACAAAAAAATTCATTAAAATCGGATCTAATTAAAGAGAAAACATTTTTTTATTAAGATGAGAAATTACAAAATGGAGTCTGAAAAAGAATTAGTAATTAAAATTATATCTAGTTATCAAGTAAAATTAAAACAAAATGCTGAGGGCTGTTAACAGAATAAAATAACCAGCCTTACAATTTGACAAAAAACGACATAAATGCAGGAAAATTGCTATTCGAATTTTAAATTTACAAATAGTAATTAGACAGTCATAATGCAAGATGAAAGAAGTCAAAAGATCGCTATCGTAAAATAAAACCATGGACAATTAAACCGAAAATCATTAATTAGAACTTAAATAGCTAACGATAAAATATAAATATTTTTACAATCAAACGAAAAAAGATTTTTAACGGTAATTTAATCTCGTATAGAAGATACTGCTATTAAATAATTCAATGCTAACCACAAGAAACAAGATTTCTAGAACAATATTGATAAATTCTTGAATGCAAAATAATTAATTCGAATTAATAAATTGATGACATAATGAAATACAGAAGGTAGGTAAATGTGAATTAGACTAATACAAGCAAAAATAGATAAAACATCAATGCTAGTAAACACGTATACATACGGTATTTTCTTCAAAAAAGAAACAACAAAGATGCATAAGAATTTACACTGAGTGTCTTACCCTAGTACAAGAAATTAACCAACCAACTTCGAATCGGTTTAATTGATGAATCAGTAAAATAGAAACTAGTTCAAAATAATGATTTTTATCTATAAAGGCCTATACAGAAGCTAAAATATGACAGCTTGCAATAGAGATACGATGAAATCAATTTCTCATAAGACGGAGAATTTAGTTATAAAAGAGATATTATATAACAAGCAAACAATAATAGTTACAAATTGTATAAATATTTTTTTATATAAATCTTCCCGTTACGTTTTATTCTTGAGAACTTACGAAAACCTTAAATTGTGAGGTAAAAGTCGAGAAAAGCACTACAAGATGCTTTAATGAAGAGATATGCAGTAACAACTCAAATATTCATTATAGGTATCTATCAATATAGCTTAAATACATTGTTTTCTTTTAAAAACTACTAATTTCTATTTTCCCTGAGAGTATACCTTCTCTAGAAATCTGCTCTTTAGTTATAATGAATTTAAGTCTTATCCTAAACGGTAGTTTGCGACTTTTTGCCTCTAGCTACTTTAGTATTTAGAATTTTAAAAAAGTAATGGGATACTCTTATGGTGATTTCTAACTAATTTTGACTTTGTTAGCGTCATGATCATACAATAAATTACGGAACGTTAAAGTTGCTTGCAAACTTAAAGTTAAATTAAATAGGTTTCTCCAGGTTGGAAATCGAATAACGATCTGTGTATTGAAATAAGGTATTTTTCGTAAGTTAAAAGAAAGTGTGCTGTGAATTATTAAACCGTGGATATTTTTAGTTCTAAATGTTATGCAGATATTCGCGCGATACGGATTGATTCCATCAGTCGCTTTTTGTTAATTTCGTTAGACTAGTATTGCAAAAACTGGGTAGTCGAAGTTCTTTCCGTAATTAAAGACCTCTACCAAAAAGGACGGAGGAGGTGATATCTGAGAAACAGTTTGAATTTAGAAAAGGAATGGAAACATGAGATGCAATTAGGATGGTAAGAACAATTGGAGAAAGATATGTGGAAAAGAGAAAATACCTGAGCATCTACTATGTAGATTTATAGAAAGCTTTTGATTGCGTACTGCGGGAAACGCAAATGAAAATATAGAAAGATAAAGCGTTATATTGAAGAGATGGAAGACTGATTAAAAATTTGTATATGAAGACTGAAGAAATTATGACGGATTGGTTCCAAATTGGTAAAGGAACAAGACAAGCTTGCTGTCTTTCTCCTGCTCTTTTCAACACGTATGTTGAGGAAATGGCGGCAGAATAAGTTGATAAAAATATTGAAGCAGCTTGAAAGGATAGAAGGAAAGTACAGATTAAGGATAAATAGTAAGAAACGCAAAATAATGCGAAGATGAGAACATGGAAGTTTACATCAAGGGAGAAAAGTTAGAGCAGATAACGAAGTATTAGTATCTAGGAACAGAGATTACAAGCAACTGGAGGAGTTTTTAAGAAATAAAAATAAGAACTGGAATGGCGAAACAGGCGTACAGAAAAATGGATAGGATCTTGAAAAGTAAGCTGGAGTTGGAGCTTAATATTGTACGGGTATGAGACGTGGACTATGATGAAGAAGGATACGAAAAGAGTAGAAGCGCTGAAGATGTGGGTCTGGAAGACGATGCTAAACATCAAGTGGAAGAATAAAGTTAGGAATAAAGAAGTGCTGGGAAGACTTGAAGAGCAAGGATCAGTGTTGAAAACAATTAACATAAGGAAAATAAGTTCGTTAGGACATGATTTAAGAAAGGATTGTTTGATGTGAGATGCGTGGGAAGGGAGTGTAGAAGGACAAAGATGGTGGATGATGTGAAGAGTAGACAGAGTTATAACAAGATGAAGAGATTGGCTCAGGATAGAGAAAAGTGGAGAGAACGCACAAAAACAACACAGGCAGAACACTTATGACGATGACAAAAAAGGTAAAATAACACTAATTAATACTCCAAAGAAAAAAGAAGTGACGATTTACTCACAAAATTAAATGAGGCTTCATTTAAATAGAAAACTGATTATATGCAGAAGAAAAGACCGAAACAATAATTCATACTAGGCGACGGAAACGGAAACAAGCGGCACGTAGAATCGTATTTAAAATTCGGCCTTGCCTGATGTTGAAGATAGGAGGGAGGTGTTGTTGTACCCACGTGTAAACTTGATGTTGTGCACCAGAGATGTGAAGTCCGCGACAGGGACAATGAATACGGTTAGACTATTGCACGCATTGTTGTCGGATGCTGGATCCATGATGCAAAAATAAAGTGAATATCGTATGTATGAGGAGAGTTTGAACTGATAAAAGTGGTGTTTTAAGGGACACTCCTCTTAACGCGCGCTTTTAGAATAGAGTTCAGTAGTGGCCATTTAGAATAAATGGTTCGGAGAAGATAAACCTACTAACTCCACGGTCCGAGACGCGTTCGCAATGCGGACACCCGGGAGAGCAGAGATACAGCATCCGCGCCGATAACCGTGCCTCTTCTCCGAAACAACAAAATAGGCAAACGAGGAAGGAAAGGGAACACTGTACCCGAGAGCCTGGGTCTGCTTTGCAGGGTAATTCTTGCGTTGCCCCTGGATTTACTCACCCCAGAAACGTAGGTTGCCAGGAGACAGGACGAGTCATCCTGGGTTCGACAATGAGGGCCTCTACTAACGTCTGAACCAAGTCTTCTCTAGACCATTTAAGGGTTGACGATGAAATGTTTGCTTAAAAAGTATATATAATAGCAAATTGTTAAACAATTAAGAAAATGCAAATAATTTGCCCGAATTTACAAAGTCTGTGTTTATGTTAAGAACATGTAATTCTTTTTGAATCATATTCTAAAAATCAAAGTAGCGATATGCAGAGTTGACACATGCCTAACCGCCCGGTTTCCTAGCTGTTTTATAAAGTTAATTATTCTTATCTCTACACCAAAACTCTCTAGTGAAGAATTAATCTTTTGCTCTTAAAGGATCAGAAGGTTCTCAGAAGCCCCCTCATTTCCTAAAGCGCCTAGATACTTGAAGAACGGCGCATGAGGCTCAACTTTGACTGCTGCTACAGCGTGACTTATTAAAAACCTATAAGAATTAAATAAAGTTAATTAGTGTAGAATACAGCTTGTGAGGTTAGTTTCTCATACCTTTTTGCGTGATAATCAAGGGTTGCCATCATAAGCTAGGGGTTATTGTAGATTAGGTCAAGTAAGCTTATATTTAATAATAAATTTAATTTATAAATAAGTGAATTGATTCACCATTTTCAAATTTTTATTTTTATTAATCACTGTATAATTTCTTTGTTAGAAAAGCTTAAAATATCAATTCATGTTGATAATCAAAAAAGTAGTTGCAAAAGATTTTTAATACAATAAAGCAGTTTTTATACTGGCAAATTCAAAACTTCCTGTGATTGTAAAGTGGTTGTATTTAGGCACAAGCAAACTTTGCATTATTATTACGCTTATTACTATTCTGTCTAGCTACTCTGATTCTCTACGTGAGTTTACGTGAATCCAGCCGCTTACGGAATAATTTTGTTATTTAACCCTATTTAAGTTTTTAATTTATATTTATTTTTATTTGTCTTGTCGATTTTAACCTTGCGTTGGTCCTAATATAGTTATAGTTATTAAATTTTTCGTAAGTTTTATTACTACCAGTAGCTTTGAAGTCAATTTTCAGCTTGTCAATTGTCCCCATGAGAAATATGTTTGAACAGAAAGCTAACTTTTGAGCAGTAACACTAGGTTTCAGCTAAAAGTAAATTAAATTAAACTATTGTTTAAACGCAATTCGGTGTTTTGTACCACCAAAATTAAATACGCATAATAACTATAATTATGACTTATGAGTATGGTATACGAAGTATTTACAAAGTCGAAGCGTTACTTCACATTTAAATCCGACAAACTAAACACAACAACTGAGAAAATCTTTTAATCTAATTAATAAAGTTTAGTCTTCAAAATCTGAATAGATGTGACATAGAAACTCAATTTCTATAATATTGTTAAATAAACAAAGTTAAAATATTCCTTTTAAATATTAACAATTCAAGCCTGGAAGGATAAAATATCATACAGTAACTGTAGGCTTGTACGAAGTCTTAAATGTTAATGGAATTCTATCGATCACCGATTACACTACATAATCTCTACAAGTCACAGAATAAGAAATAGAAATTGAAGAATCTAGCTGTGAGTTTTTATTACACATTTATATTAGAGCACATTATAGAATCTATCAAATGTTAGAGCTTGCGAAGTTTGATAACCCTACAAATATCAAACTATCATAATAATTTTTTATGGACTTATTATGAAAAGTATTTTGTATAGATACACTGGCATTATTTAAATCTATAGTTAGCACAAGAAATATTTTGTGACAAAATCCAGCTAAACTGACCTAATTTCAATTCTTAAGTGCGACGTTTGTTAAACCAAGGCACGGTGCAGATGTGACACATAAAGGATTTCTAAAGGAAGTACCCACATAAAGTTTTCTCTCGCCAATAATAAATTTCTTAGATTTTCATAGTAAGCTAGACCACTTCAGCAAGAATGTCCTTAATGCCTCTATAAAATTCCTCTAAAGCATTTTCGATTAGGAATTACTAAATCTATGCCGTTAAAGTTCTAATTTCTTTTTTCTTAACATTGTAGCTTCTTGTTTCGTAATTTGAGACATTTTGCAAGTAGAAACTGAAACATTATATTCTGTTTTACCCTAAAGAGAATTGAGTTTAACAGTAAAGGTTTTCCCATTCACCAGTATTAAACACAAGAAATTTCCGTAACCGCAGGATGGTTTGTAGGCAACTGATTTATAGAGATGCCGAATACTTGGTGTGCAAATTAAATGGAGAAAGCTCGGGAAAACCATATTTACATTTTCCCACTTCTGTATAATAAGATAGCAATATGCTAATCCTATTATGTTATCTTTTATTATACGTCATCCTCAATATTGTTATTACACTTTGTTTGATAAATTCTAAATTAAATAAATAATTGACCGTTAAAAGACAATATTTAATTGAATTTTGAAAAGAAACTTAAACTTTGTACATTTTATTGTAGGCTGTAATAATGTAGCTACTACCCTTTGCGCTGTCATTATCATGAAATTTGCATTTTCATGAAAAAGCTGTGGAATAATTCAAAAACTCCGAGTGCCATGTTTCTTTCGCTTTTTTCTCTCATTTCACATAAATGTGACCAAATCCTGCTGTTACCGAATCGGATTTTAATTTCACAACTGGAAAGATTATTTTGTACGTGCAACTTTACATCGGTGGGTTCACGTACTGTTATTTCAAATTCAAGGTAATGATTAAATGCCAATGTTATTGCACACGAGTGAACAAATTCTTTATATTTAGAAACCACGTTAGGTTTTTGTAAACAATCTTCATACTTTGAGCAGAAAACATAATCACTGGCATAAACTTTAAGCTTGAAAAATTTGAAATGTGAAAAAATAGTTCATGGCAGCTTTGAAAGTCACATTACAAATGAAACCCTGATTTGATAAATAATAATATTAAGTATTCATAAAAACGATACTAAATTTGACAAAACAAATTAAAATATGTCTATGAAAATCAAAAGTGTAAGTATAAAAGGCACTAGGTTAATCCAAACAATTCAAAATGTACATACTATATATTAAAACCAAAAAATATGAGCAAAACAAACTTGCAAGATTTTGCCATCTGATTTATATCCGTTAATCAGAAGTTAAAAGATGGCAAAGGCTTTCAATTAACAATAATGAAAAGTTTAATTTACTAAAATATTTCATAGGTCTAAATTCACCCTAACCTTGGGTACTCAACAAATAAGGCTATTAATCTACAAATACCTTGTAAATAACAACTGATCATTATCCGATCTGGACAGAATTCGTTACTAAGTTTGGACTCGGTACAACAAAATTCTTTTCTCAGTTCACAGGGTTTGAACGGCTGGCGGGATGATCAATGACCCTCACACGCCTATATTCATAAAGCACGACGCAAAGAAAATGTTTTATTCACTTGCAAGACGTTGTTTAAATATCAAAACGTCGGTGTACCAACACCCAACTTTACAACAAACGTCAAGTGCTCAGTACTAACAATTAAATCTTTAAAACGAAATAAATACTAAACGGCGATTTTCCATTAAAGAAGGGTTCTATATTCCAAATATCACTAATACTTAACAAGTTTTTGCAAAGCTAAAACTAGGGGTGTCGCAACCTTCACGATCCTAACACTTAGTTAGACAAAGTTCTTGGCTTTATGAAATTTAACCCACGAAACGATAACTGAAAAAATTTCTTAATCTTCAAAAACTCCCAAAATTCTGGCACATCCAGTACAGTAACCGTAATAATGCAAGGACCACTTCCAAGGAGTTCCATAAAATATTCGACACGATACAATAAGTGAAGTTGCGGTGCGGTGTTTATTTAACAACCACCCCAAACAGGAACACAAGAGGCCAAACTTTCCTCTGGCTTGAACTAAAATCCTCGGATAACTAATTGTCTGCGCCCCCCTAATTTGCGCCAAGCCGATTAACCTTCAAACCACGCCTAGCTAGGCGCAACCATACTAAACGTAAGTAAATCAAAGAAAGATAGAGCAACCACCCCTATTTATTACAATGGCATATTCTTGCAACATGCGGAAACAACAAAATAAAAACCAGGATCACACAGAAATCATCTATAAGTGCAACATACTCCCATGTACGCTGGAAATTAAATGCGAATTAGCCTATATTAAAACATACTCGGCCTGGGATGGCGTTTCTAGTAGAAATAATTCCCGGAAATCTACGCAGCTGGAAGGCGGTAAGCGATTCTTAGAAAAAACCAACATAAATTGAAAAATACTTCCAACAAAAGATCTAATAAACAAAAAAACTGAGTGTTTTCACAAGTTAGTAAAATACCATAATATCTTAAAATAACATTACAACCTGTTGGAACGTTCAAAGTCGAAATATAGCTTCTTGATTTTCTTTGAAGATTACCTGTCGGAGTCTGGCATAAGTGGAAGTACTATCGATCCCCCCACAGTACCTTTACCTTTCTGCCTTTCTAATGGCCTTGTTGTACCTAGTAAGCACTTTTCTATATTTGTCCCGCGATTCTGCTGTCTTGCCCTGTCCAACAATTTGTGTATTACTTTTTCCTTTCTGGCGAGGTCCTCGTCTTTTCTATTGGTTCTATAACAATCTCAACGCCAAATGCATACTTAATGTTACTGATAACCTTTTGCAGATTTTAATTAAGGTTTGTCTTGAAAGGTTTTCAGACTTCTAGAATTACAATATACCATCTTTACTTTCTAAAATTATGTTATACGGAAGGGAACGTGTTTGTGATCTGAACAGCTTTCTTCATCAGATATTCCAGATTTTGATGAAACTACCAAAGTAGTTAGCAGCTATTGTGATATTGATAACGAAACAAGCTGGATAAAATAATAATCTTCGAAAAGACCTAGAAAGACAGGAAGCTAGTTTACTTATTCTCGCTTGTTTGAGGCCTGATACTGTCAATAAAAATTAAAACATCCCTTTTTAAATTACTACGACACACATCATAAACGACGATCCCCTTTCCACTGGAATTCTCGAGTCGGAAATGTTTTCAAAAAATGAAAAAAATTGAATTAAAAAAGAGACGACTTGAAGAATAAAAATCTGAATAGACCACATTACTACTAGTGAGGAAATACGGTAGGAAAATACGGTCTAGGAAAACGGAACGAAAGAGGAGAACGTCTGATAGAATTCTGCACGCAACACAATCTAGAGATAGCAAATACCATGTTCCGACACCATGTTAGAAGGTGCACGTCGAGAATGTCAGGAGATAAAAAAAAAGATATAAACTAGACTATATATTAGTCAAACATTGATTCAAGAACCAGCTAAAAAACTGTAGCAGCTACCCTGGAGCAGATGTAGATAGCAATTATGATCTAGTGATAATGGCATATGATCTCAGTTTCAAGATAATCGAAAAGACAAATCAGGAAAAAACATGGCAATTAAGTGACCTAAAAGATGAAATTACAAAACACACGTTAGAAACAAAAATAGAAGAAAAGCTAAAGCAGCGATGTATAAAACAGTGAAACAATAAAAAAATTCTAGACCTAATGAAAGAAGGAAAGAAACATAAAAACGACACAATAGAAAATGAACAGCAAAAATATAGAGAAATACGCAGCAAACTAAACAGAGAATGTCTGAAAGAGAAAGAGCGATACATAGAAGAAGAGTGTCAAAAAATAGAAGAACAGATAATAAGAGGAAAACATAATCTAGCCTATAAAGCCGCGAGAAACTTTTTCGAAGAACCTAGAAAAAGACAACAAGGGTTACAAAACAAAACTCGTCAACTAATGTTCGAACCTCACGAAACAGTTGAGACTTGGAAAGAATATATAGAAGACATACAATGACAAAGAAGAAGAGCTAGATATAGTAAAAGCCCCGGGAGTGGATCGAATATCGGCCGAGATAATAAAACAAATAGGAAAAAAAAACCATGAGATACTGCATGTACTGGTAAATGGAATGTACAAGAGTGGGAAAGTACAAGAAGATTTCAAAAACAATATCTAAATTCCAAAAAAAGGGAAAAAGGTATAAATGCCAACACTACAGGACAAAAAGTCTAAAATCACACGTTGCTAAAATACTCAGCAAAATAGTACAAAAGAAAATAGAGGCAAAAATAGAAGAATACCT
>VTPC01007628.1:41295-74992 GCA_011009095.1 Ignelater luminosus
CAAAGTCTTGTAAATCCCGAGATAAATTTTGAACAAAAGAAATTACCTAGGCGACACTTCACACGCGACTGATAAATTCGAATTAACTTTCCACCGGTTTTTTAAGGTTAAGGTAGCTTTTTACTTTCATACATGGTTTCCTCGTGTTAAGCTACTTATTCGATCTTTTTTACACCGTTATTGTGTCGAACCTTTTAAGCAAAAAATATGTGAAAATGCACTCTGTTTGGCTTTATAGCTTTAACAATGAGCAACGTGGGCAGTTGTAGAGTAAATGGATTTCCGGTCCGACACATTCAATGTAATGGGTTTTCGTCAAAATATAGATTCGAATCATTTTAATAGAAACTACAAAGGTAAACATGTCTCTACATTTAGGTTAATGCAGTTACTAAGGTTTCTAATTTAGAATTTGTATCGATATTATTATGCTTGAAGCATTTAAAAAGTAGCTTCTATAACTACATTTCAAAGGGAAAAAAGTATCTTTTGTAATGTATAAAATACATTTCACGTGTTATAACCTCAATAAAAGCCTAACTTTTGAAAAGGTCTTGACAAGATTGATACTGGTTATAAGTTATAAGCTCGTAACATTATGAATTATCCTAAAGTGAAAGCATTCAAGACTAAAATTTAATAATAACTTTAGATGATTGATCTGAAAAAAAGCAAATTTATTAACTAAATCTGAATTAATAATGTTAATACAGTTATTTCAATTTGTTAACATAAATTTTCCAACATTTCTGTTTACCCAGAACTTCGTCCAGGAATTAAGATAATAATTTACAATGACGGTATGTTTGCTTTATGTCAGAATTTCAGTAGGCACAATGACGTTAATATAATTCATCCTTGAATAATAAATGAAATTTACCTGAACGCAACTATAAATAAAGTTCATAGATGCTAAATTATTATTTGTCGTCCAATATAATACTTCTTTCAATGAATTTATTATTATGTAATGACCTAAAAGTGTATTAACTCTGACTAAAATTATTTTAGTACAGATAAGAATTTCGAGGACTTCAAGGGAACTTCTCTTTTATTTTGTTAATTACCCGCGACGGAACTGAATGTTAAAGGCGGGCTTGTTAATGAAGTAAAAGTTAATTTTGTTATGTCTTTTTAAAATGCCCTTATAAAGAATTTTTTACTATAGTTTGATTTTTCTTCAAACAAAAGTTCGTGTAGTTAAATTAACTCTAGAACACGAAAGGCATGCATTTAGATTATCTCAAGTCCAAGCATTTTCATTATATTAAAAGCTTGTACTACATATCGTACATCAATAAATAAATCTTAAGACATTTTTTATAATCACGAAAATTATTAGACAGCGCTCACTTTAACCTGTTCATATAACCCCTAAAAAATCGTTCTTTCTGTTAACCTATTTACATTGTTACTTTACTTATGTTTTATGAAATATTCTTAGAAACCCTTTAGTAAAAGGCCTACGGAATTGCAGTTCGATCAATTCAAATTAAAGTTTTCGAGTTACAGGTTAGGAGGTGCTTTAATAATGGTATAATTGGATTTGAAATCAATACTGGACTTTTTGATTTTTCTAACAGAGAAAATGTGACTTAAACTTAAACTTAAAGAGAAAAAGAAGACTCTTTTGGATTTTTATTTGGGGCACCAGAAGGGTGATTTAGTAGATAAAATTCTAATTGTGTTATCTAGATCTGTTTATTCTTGGATTTTCCATTTAAAACATAATTCCAATTTTCTATAAAATTAAATCAAATCAAGTTTGTTCAGATCAAAAATCATTTTAATTTCAATTTTATAGCAATGTCGTTTTATATTATAAAGGAATTTTTCAAAAAGCCGATTTATAACTTTGGTAAGATTTCCAATTGAAGCGGTCATTGTTAAAAGGTGGTATGTGCAAAATTTCAAATTGCTGTAAAACATTTGTAAATTCCCTTTTTTTTAACACAGAACGGTAAAATCAATTTGTAGATAGGTCAGAAGAAAACCGTCATTACTAAAGTCATAAAAAATTTCCTTTTCTTTTTGTTAGGCGTTTTTTTAACTTTAACAACAATTTGATTTTTGTAACATATCCCCTTTTAACAATGACCTTTTTAATTGAATTTCTAAGCCTCCCCCACAGACACAATTTCAAACCCATAATCATCAACCTAATTTCAATTTTCTATCACAATTCAAACCTAGCCATCAACGCTCTTCAAACCTATCTCCACGATATTCTGTGCAACCTCGAGCATTCTAACAAGTTCCTTGAGCAACGGAATAGATTCCTCACTAACAAACCAATGTTCGATTTCACTTATAAACCTGCTTTAGCTGTTTTCGAATTTCAAAGTCTCACACTTATGTTGATTCAGTTGCGCGTGCATACAAAACAAGTACTCACACACTTTTCTGAAAATAAACTCCCAGTAGTCTCAGAGGAATTATTTAATCTAGAGCTTTCCAACGACAACTTCGATCAAGTTGAAATTCCCAACGAACTGACCCAGGACAAGTACTGGCAAGCAATAGAAGAAAACAACGATGAGAAAATAGTAAAGTAGTAGATTTAGACACATCGGAAACAAACCTAAACTACCCTTCGTATACATTCCTAATGTTAATCTTAAGATGCTTATAGATTCAAATGCTTCTAGTTCAATTATCAATGAAAAACCTGTTTTACAAAAAGTCACAAATTTTACAAAACTTTTGTTTGTAGTATAAATGCACATTTGTCTAATAGATACATATTTTACGGAATTTATGGAATTTTACCTATTTTGTCTTTTTGGCGTTTGGTATGTGCTGATTTGCGTTGTATTTTATCTTTATTTTAAAGTTTATCTAAATTAGAGACCAAGTGTCCTGTGGAGGCCATGCAAGATTTCCTTAAAGGGCCCTTTAACTCAATGACATAGCAACGTTATCATGGGCACATGAGAGTTTGCCTCGGACTTATAGTTTGGGGAATCACAACCTACGGAGCCCTTAATGCACCATTGGGTATATCAAGAAGTATATGGATCTTCTGTGTTAACAATTGGAAAGAGGTGTCTGTAATATCAACTCTCTACAGTGAATCACTGACTGCATCGTGTATATGCATTCACCTGTAGAACATTTCCCACATTTCTGAAAATTGATTTATACTAAAGCCCTGAGAAGCCAATGTAAAATATTTTTTAACTGGGATTTTTCAGTTGCCAAATGGAAATTTCCAACTGATTTCCAGATCATAATCATCATATGTAAGTATCCTGCCTATGCAGGCCCCGTGCATTCTCTCCACTTTTGTCTTTCCTGAGCCAATCTCTTCATCTCACTATAACAGTATCCACTCTTCACTTTGTCTTTCTTCTTGCCCTGCTACCTCTTCTCTCTACATTCCTTTTCAACACATCTCTCATTAAACAATCCTTTCTTAAAACATGTCCTAACCAATTTCTTTTTCTTATGTTAATTGTTTTTCCAGATAGCAATTGAAAATCTCCAAAATGACAACTGGAAATCTCTAGATAGAGGTACGAAAGCACTAAAGGCCTACCAAAAATTTCTACTTGATAATTCCCAGATGACAACTAGAAAATTGCCATTGCCATTTGAATATCTCAGAAAAAAGAAAATGTAGAAATTCTCAGATTTCATTTGAAAATTTTCAGTTGTCATCTAAAAATTCTCAGTTAAAAAATGTTTTTATTAGCCTTTCGTGGCTTTCGTAGAAATTTCCAAATGGCAACTGCAAATTTCTAAATGTTAACTGGAAATCTCCACTTGTCATATGGAAATTTCAGTTGTTAGCTGAAAATGCCCGGTTTTTATCTGACAACTGTTAGTTGTTATCCGGAAATTTTCAATTGCCGTTTACAGACTCCTTATTAGAAAATATTGGAATTTTCCAGTGGTTATTTCCACCTATCATCTGGAGATTTCCAGTTGTCATTTAAAAACTTTCAGTCATCATCTGGACATTCTCGGTTAAAAGGAAATTAATATTGGCCCTTCGAGGCTTTCGCAGGTGACTTCCACTTGTTATCTAAATACTTCTAGTTCAGCTCTGGAAGCTTTTAGTTATCATTTGGAAACTTTCTACTAGAAATTATTAGAAATCTCCGCTTATCATTTCCAGCATCTACGAAAACCCCGAAGGGCCAATGTAAAACTTCCTAACTGGAAATTTCCAATTGATAACTTCGAATATCCAGATACAAACGCGGGACTACCTAGGAAAACTCCGAGAAGCTAATGTAGATTTTCTTTTAACTGGAGATTTCTAGATAACAACTCGAAATATCTAAATGAAAACTAAAAGCACCTACTGCTCCAATATAGCAAACAACATCAAAAAGAAACCTGAGCCAATCAATACTCTAAAGAGTCCAACTCAAGCATCGAGCAGTAGCTAGCATGACAGAAAAGCCAGTGATGGCATTCCTACAAGCGTGGAAGCTTGTGCCCCCACCACAGAAGGCAGAGGACATTAATGTAAACATCTGCCATGATAGCCGCCACGATACCAGCTCCAAGTCAAACACCATTATTTTAGTTTTTAAATTGGTCCTATGAACATACTGAGTTTCTAAAATTAAATGTATTTAAAAAAAAGTAATCGTTAAATAAATGACGCAAAGATTAATAAATGTAGATAATTCAATTAAAAGATCGAGCAGTAGTACTACAAAAATCGCA
The DNA here is from genome assembly GCA_011009095.1 of Ignelater luminosus. Classification (NCBI taxonomy): domain Eukaryota; kingdom Metazoa; phylum Arthropoda; class Insecta; order Coleoptera; family Elateridae; genus Ignelater; species Ignelater luminosus. The sequence goes on from VTPC01007628.1 coordinate 45,976, forward strand.
GTATTGTGAAATATCTAGTATTCCACACTAGGAAACCACGAACTAGTGACCAGGCGAATCTGTAGACACCAGTATTTGGCTTCTATTATTTTTTATATTTGTTAATTAAATCCATAATTTGTTGTATTCAATATAAAAAAGGAGTACAGCTTGGATTTAATAAACAAAAATCTTCAGGAAGATGTTACGAAAAATGCGTAAATCTTACTTAGAATGCAAGCGATTCTCTTTAACGAAACGCAGTAAAAGGCAATCGTCTTGGCACAATCACGTTCAAGGACTAATTAAATGCCAATAATTGACATATGATTTTTATTTGCTGTAACTAATGTAACATAATACTTAGAATTAAAGATGGTAGATAACACAAAACTGAAAATCATAGCTATTTTTGCTGAAATAACTTATTTGTAAAGCAAAAATTCATTAGGCTGTAAGCTGCTGAACCGAACGCGTTTAGGTGCGTTTACCCTATGTTGTAGTAGTAGTTGCGACGATAAGTGTATACTTATAACAATAAAAGAGAAAACATTAGTCTATAATTACATTCAAGAGATTATTAATGACTCTGGTATCAATCTGAATGTAAATGTTCATAAATTAATAACGTCGACTAAACTAAAAGCCTTCTCTCGAAAAAGAAGACATAGTACAAATAAGATATGTTTAAATATTGAAGGGGTTCATATGGTGTCATTTTCTGTGTGAACTGGTCTGACGAAACATATAGGCAAAGAAGCAATGCAAGAAACATTTACAAAAGAGAACTTCTTCAAGCAAGAAGAAGATGCAAATGATACAAAAACTTGATACAAGCTTTCAGGTTTGCCATGGCAAGCTTACTCCAGGCTTGTTTCAAACTATTCTTTCTATCCGGGTATATATTGGAAAGTTGCAGTCTCTGTATCTGCTAATGTAGCATTACGATTCCAAACAAAAACTTTGAAAAGCTTAAGAGGGCGCTTCAAAGTAATTTTCTCGTTTTCTGAAAAATTAAAATTTTAAGACTAATTTAATTTTTAAGAAACTCTTGAGATTTTAAGCTTGGACGTGTTACATAACTAAACCCTGCCAATTTGGGCCCAGTGATCTCGCAAGCCAAGCTGTGCCAGTCATAAGCCAGGAGAAAGGGCGAATGATGAAGGAGTAACATCTCTTTAAAAAAACCGTCATTCAGCTGGCCCAGCTGATAGTACCTACCTCGTGAGGGCCCCTTTCCAGGGTATGGCAAAGACCTCAACGGCTGCAAAGGCTGATAAGATAAACTTTAGGAATTTCGGAGCTGGTAGAGAAGGCAATCTATTGCCTGAGGTTAAGGCAGCAGATTGCACGGTGGCGGTTCCACATGTTAATGGCGGTACCTCGACAGCGTCTGTTCCACATGTTATCGGCGGTTGATCTTGTAAAGCTTAGTAGTGGAACTTTTAAGTATGACGGGACTGAAATCTCAGTCACAAACTCTTCCCACATTAATCAACATGGAAACTGCACCTTCCAGAACAGAAAATTATCCTTGTAAGTCAAGTTCTACGGTTGAAAAACCGCAAGCGGTCTATTCGGATTCTGGGGAAACCATAGAAGAGTACAAGGAGAAAAGTCGACGTGCCGCAAAACCCCGTAAAAACAAATTAAAATCGAAATCACGAATTTGGTTAATGACATTTAATGTAAACTCTTTCTTGAAAATAGGAAAACTAAAAAACAGCCTAGAAAAACTTAGGAAACTCAACATCAAAATTTTCGTATTCCAAGAATCGCGATACACAGACGAATACCCTTTCGATACAGAAGACTGTCCATAATTTGGAGCAGGTTTCAATATCTGATTCAGTCACAGCTTTTAAGTCTTATTCAGGACACTTGTCTACTATGACAATAAAATAGGCCAATAAAATCCACACTCTAATCAAAAGACACGCACCAACCAATATCACTAACAGAAAAGAACCCCATAAAGCGAAATCATTCTAAGACCACTTAGACAACATTCTGCAAAGAATTTCAAGAAATCATGTAAAAATTCAATTTCAACGCGGATTCAGGTAAAGAATAGCAGTTTAGATACTAGTTAGGTAAATAATCAGGACATAAGCAGACTAACCGCAATTGCATGCGATTCGTCAAACTATGCAGAAATCATAACGTATTTTTTAAATCGACATTCTTAAACAAGCCTTCTAAAACCAAAACTTGGATCACATCCAACTTACTGTTGGGTGAATTCCAGCAGGACCACGTGCTGATTTCTCGTACTAATACATCACATATCATGAAACTCAAAGTCCTCAAAGGACTAGACCTAGATTCCGATCACTGCCCAACAAAAGTTTCCCTAGATATGATTTCAGAAAAGAGACAATTCAAAATAAAAATTCCACAATGCAAATACGACATACAAAACATCAAAGGTAAGAAACACAAGAGAAATAGAAAAATAAAATCCACAGAATTGGTAACAACTCCAGTCTGAGCTTCTACAAGCAGCAGAAAACACAGCACTACGAACCAGAACGCGTAAATGTGCCCGGTGGACAGACAAATGTGATCACCTTATACAATTCAGACAACAAGCGTGGCAAAATTGGTTGCTTAATAAAAACCAAAAGACCTTGCAAGAACTCAAAGAAACCAGAAAAAAAGTTACAAAATCGAAAAAAAATATGCAAACTGAACGACGATACAATATTACAAGCAATAGAAGACGACTTCAAGAAAAACAACTCACGAAACTACTACAGAACATTCAAATAAATACTAACTCAATCCTCCCCACCATCACTCCAGTTCAGAAACGAAAATGGGAAAATTGCCAAAATAATAGTAAAAACTGTAAAATCCTTGCCAATGCTTTTCCAAATTACCGAACTGTTAAAAATCACAAGATAAATTCCCCATCAACTCCACTCAGCGACACCCAGATTCAAAACCACCAAGGGTACAGGAATTCAAGGAGATAATGCAATCTCTCAAAAATAACAAAGCATCGGGAGAAGACCAGATTACCACAGAACTTTCAAAAAATGCAGGAGAAACCCTTATTATAAAACTCAGACAGATTCTAAATGAAATCTGGAGAACTGGAAAAATTCCCGAGTACTGGAAAACGGCAATCATACACTCATTACATTAAAAAGGAGGTGAAACAGACCCAAACAACTATCGCGGAATCTCCCCCTTTTTTAGTCCCTTACAAAATTCCCCCCTTTAACTGTGCGAAACCCCAACTGGATCCACATTCAGCAAACACCAAGATGTTTTCAGAAGAGGACAATCCTGCACAGAACAAGTTACAAACCTGAAAGATTTGATGAAATACTTCGGCAACACATTCAAAAAAAGCTGTTATCACATTTGTTGATTTCAAAAAATCTTATGATTGAAAAATCCTGAATCTCTTTTCAAAATACTATCGGAATCTGGACTAGACCGAAAGAAAACAAACTTAAGGAAAACTCACAGAGACAACATCGAAAGTGAGATTTATGGGGGAACTGAGTAAAGCGTTTAAAATAGACACAGGAGTACGACAAGGTGACGGATTGTTCCCGTTTCTCTTTAGCGGCGCCCTTGAAAAAATTGTAAGGGAATGGAGAAAAACAGGTGCCCCAACACACCGCCTAGGACAAAAAGATCAAAGGTGTAGAGATAGACTGTCTAGCCTTTGCCGATGATATGGCACTAATTGCCAAAGACATTCCAGACGCACAGAAACAACTCGAAATATTACAAGCACAGGCAGCGAAGATCGATTTCCTTTGAAAAAACCAGATTTATCACAGACATCAAAACAGCACCACATGAACTTAAAATTGGCAACAACAAAATTTCCCGTATTGAAGAATTTAAATACCTCGGTGAATGGATCACCGAGAACTGCAACGAAAAGAAGTCCATAAAGTCAAGGCTCCAGAACATGGAAACCATGTTTCAATTAGCAAAAAATACTTCGCCCGAGACTGTAAAATCCGACATTATACAGCAGTGATCAAACCAGAAGCGCTATACGTTTCAGAGACACTCAACCTCCAACACGAAACACTAAAAGATCGATTGGACATAAAAGAACGCAAAACAATGAGAAAAAGTTTAGGATCAAGAACCATGGACGGAATACTACATTACCCAAAACCCATCACAGATACAATACACATGCGACGAATCCAGTTCAAGGGACATTTGGAAAGAATGGACCCAAACAGGCTAACACACTAAACTTACCCTTTTCTGAAAAACAAGACTACTAGACCCGATTAATACAGAATAAGGATCACTAGATCTACAGAACCAAGATACAATCAGAAACGTTACCTAAACACGGAATTTCGGGGAACAACAAAGAAAGCGAAAACAACACGTATGGACGATGCAACGGGAAAACGCTCACTCGTTGCGAATGAAAGAATATTGGGCTAAAAGGAAAACAAAAACGTGTTGATTCTGCGTTGTTCTGAATCACCCATTCGCAAAGAAGAAGAAGTTAATGACTAATAGCTTACCAATCCCTTACTATTATTATACTATTTACTGGCACGTTTATTTATTCTTTAACCTAAATTTCAAACAGCTGGCTGCACTAAGCAGGAATGACGTCTCCTTATTCCACCATAATTTGTATTCCAAGTTTTTAAACACGAGGAATCCATCGCCCAGCCAAGTAACATCTCCTATCAGCACATACATATGATATAATACAAAATTATTCTGATTGCTTTACAAAATAAATGTTAATATTTTGTAACAAACTTTGTTAACAACCTCTGTGTTTATTGCGATATAAAGCTGTAAACTCTAATCCGAAAGTTATTAATGAAACTGAAACTAAATGTTTTTGTTAAATAACTCATATTATTCTAAAACGTTTGTTTAAATTTTTTTTAATTATTATAACAGTAATAAGTAAGATTATAAGATGAAGAATCGCAACCTTATTAAGAATATGATAGTATCGTAACTAGTTAATTTACCTTAGACATTCCAAACAATATACATGGTATGTATAAACTAACTAATCTACCCACGTGTTTGCAAAAGTTCACACCCTAAAGGCAAATATATTACTTCATTAAAAGCGTTTGGTTTACCCTCCAAATACTCAGTGTTAATGTTATATAAATTTATTAACCATTTAACATGGAAAGTGAATCACTAATAATTTATCAGAAGGGATATCCAAAACCATTAAGCAGTTTTATCACGAGCTGTTTTCTTTCAAAAAATATGGAGTTCGTTTCAAAATAAATTTTGTAATTTTCCGTCATATTGATGGATCACTTGACAACTCAGTTTTTCAATATAAAATTTTAGATTGTAAATTTGTATTTACGAAACTAGATCCTATAAAAATGTATTGCTTGTATTGTTTGGTAGTACTACATTGCATAGAAGCATGAGCTGTATTTGAAGTTGATATATGATCTTGACAAGGATTAATTTAAATTTGACCCGGAGAGCTATGAACATTTTTGTAGCAACCAATTATAACTGAATCAACCAAGTTACTTTAAATCGATTTTCCTCAATCATAGTTTACTTTAAAGATTAAAAATGATATGCGTTTTACATACAGTTTCATCAGTTTTGGTCACTAATTTATTACAATGCTACTGCTACCTAAACAAAGCTTAGAAATCTCAATGTTTCGCATACCGTATAAGTACTGGATCCTCCTGATTACACTTAATTAATAACTTTTTATTAAAATTCCTAAAGATAATTAATAATCTTCAAGTAGAACCTTTAATTAAAGTTTCTAAATCAGTTTGAATAGAAATACTATATTTTATACTGAAGGGCGGTGCCTGCTGTACTTGTATATCGTAGAAAAGGGGTTGACGTTATGTATATTATTTAATTAACCTGAAAGTTAATATAGGCGGGAAACCACGTAAAAGGAAATTGACGCCTGTGTTAATTTTAAAGGATATACTCGATGACACTTGTTTTAATACATTTAATATACGTATAACAATAAGATTCTTAAAAATGAATCGGAAATTGAAATTTAATTTTATAACAAGGAAAAATACTACGCCTACACAACAATTCAATAAATAAAAAATTTATAATCGTCCCACACAGATTCGTTTAAATTCTATAAAGAATTCGTTATTTAAAATCAAATAGAAAGTTGTATAATTTGTAAATAAAATTCCTTAAATGTTTTGCCGAATAGTAATTGTAAACAAAAATATTTTGTCTATCACATAACAATTTCTTTACTTTTAATCAGTCGAAGTATATTTAAAGTAAAAAGTTTTAAAAATATGTGGAAGGGGGGTCTTCTCCAAACTCGGCCTAAATGTTCGAATTATGTGGTAATGTTGTGTAAGTACATCATATACTGTGCTAATCCCTTGAAAAGTTTTAATGCTTTTATTCAAATTAATTGAATGAAGGTAATAAACATGAAAATGAAATTATACTATCTATAACAAATAAGTCATTCCTTTGACATATCCATTTATTGTTAGCTTTCAAAGTATTCTTGGTATAAAACGAACTCGATCAATATTATTATCTGCAATCAGCTTGAAAACATCTAAATTTAAATATTTCAAGGTATTTTCCATTTTAATTTCTGAAATAGCATTTGTTCATCTTCCGAGAATTCCTTTGGAATTTCTAAATTTAGCTCCTTACAGTTTACTGTGAGCTTTTATAACAGTTGGGAATAACTAACCCAAAAACAAATTATAGAAACAAGAAAAAAACAATTACTACTACGAAACAGCTTACGTAACCTACTACAGCTACTTCGTTGGCTGGGTCGTGGATCCTATTGGATGCTAAGAATCCTCAAAAATAACAAAAGAATACAAATGTAACAGGTGCCTGTCTCTTGCACCACCAAACATCCTCCACAGGGACAGTGGTAAAAAAGGATAAATAAATATATAAACAGATTTATTATCTTTTTATCACAATTAAATAGTTATCAAATTTACTAAAGCAGTTATAATAGTAAAAGCCGCAGGCAAGCAAAATTTAAAAGTGTGAACACTTTGTCAACGTGATTAGCCATTATATATAATTACCTCGCAGACGGCCAGATTCCCGTGAGATCACGTTGCAAAATCGGGGACACAATGTAAACTATAAAAAACGTAATGGTAAAGCAAAATTTAATTTTGTCTGAATACTGCTACTTTACAACTACCAAAAAATTAAAATTAGCTACTGTGAAAACTGCTTTGGTGAGTATCCAGTAGTTCAAAACTCATAAAATGATATTTAAAAATTTTCAAAACAAAAACCATTAAAAATCATTATTAAAATTGAAATTTCAAATATTTAAAATGTAAAAGAAAGTGAAAATAATCAGAGAAAGGATTCTAACCGGCTCATCGTTAGATGTCAAACCCTTGTTAAAGTTTTATTAAAAATAGTGTCCCTAGAAAGAAATAAAGTAAACCTTCTTGTAAAGACTGCATTTTGGTTATGTCTCTGGTTTTGTTTGCAAATATTGTTAATTTAACGCAACTACTACCCAAAAGCATAACTTACATTAGCTAGACAAGAAACTACCTCAAAGTTAAAGTAGGCAGGTTAATTGCGAAACCTCCATTTACCACAGACCCCAGAAATTGGCGCCCCTAGAATTTGACTTGTAGGTTTATCGTACACTAATTTATTAACTTATGAAAATATACAATCACAATAAATATCTTCTAAATAGATTTACTTAAACTAGATTTATATGGTACATATGCGTGCTAATTTAATCGTAGCAAGGAAGGTATTTCTTCGATGGGGTGCTGGTCGCAAAAGAAAGACCCTGTGGGTGGCGCTGTCGTTTGCACAAAGGGCGTTCCGTATCCGGCGTGCAGGTTGTCGTAAAATAACTAGCTGGGTGTGCGCGGTGTTCAAATTCAGGATCGTTACACTACTCGTACTCCAGTACGCTAGATACTAAACAGTACTGGAGGTCGAAAGGAACGATGTAAGCGGTGCTGATGGTTCGGTCGGTGGCATTGGTGGTGCTACTGGTTGTGGCAAGGACGGCACCGCTGCAGTTGTAGTTTGTTTTTGCCTTGACTTAAATGGTGAATAGGCTGCCTTGGCGGTCGACAACCTGACAACTCGCCGGGCATGTGGAGTAGTGAACCGTACTGGAAATCGACTGGTAGTGCTTGCAGATCCCCTTTGTGAGCTGTGCAAACGCCTACTAGTACCGTAGACAGTAATTCGACACAACACTTGGTTTGGTGGCACATAATAGCAATTTTCAGGTTATAGTCTTAGAGCTCTAAAGTAGTATTGAGGTCAGTATGCTGTACTGCGGACTCGTATCGTCTCAGTGAAGTTGGTCAATTCCTGCATTAGGGCAGATTTGAGCTGACGACTTTGACTTGTCATGATTTAATAGTTCGTGTAGAAGGCGGTGGCGAAGACGTTAACGATGATGTCGGCCAATGGGACCTGGTGAAGCGATCAACCATCATTAAGATGTATTCCAAGAGATCAAAAAGGGTCCTACGATATCCAAATGAATGTATTGGAAACGACCATCAGATGTGGAAAAATCTTGCAAAAGGCGTCTGATATGAAGGTGAATCTTAAATCGCGGAAGCAGACGCGATATCTTTTCTCATGGACGACCAAACATATCGATCGCAGATGACTAAGTGACAACTGATGCGCTGAGTGTAGACATAGTATATAAACGCTGTGGTGATGGTAGGTGCCAGTTGTAGTCGTAGCGAAGAGAACTGTGGGAAGGCGAGAATGTAGTGCAGATGAGGATCCAGATCTTGGTCTGGAATAAACTTGTCAGCGTCGGGGGCGTTGGCAATAAATTCGCGACAAGCCGCCAGCCACCAGAAACGTGCAGTGGAGAATTGATCTACAAAGTTGAGTTGTAGCTATTGAGGACATGCTCTATCAGCCCGTTATCTGAAGGCGAAGATGAAGGACTTGTGGTCCGTGCGGAAGATTACTCGCCGGGCTTCCAGCATGAATCGTAAATACGTTATTGACGAGTACAGCGCAAGCGATCGTAGGCACTGTGAGCTTGTTGAGAATTGGTCAACATCGTTCAGTAAGAACTTAGCAGCTACCAGATGTTCTGAGCGTACCGCTCCAGGACAGCACCTATTGCGACGTCGGAAGCGTCGGTGGTTAGACTCAAGGGCTCGTCGTAGGTGGTATGAGCCACTAGAATTGCGCTGGCTTGGCTCACAGGCATCGGTCTTCAGAGATAAATTTTCTGTACAAATTCGTCGTAATTCTTTTGCTGTAAGTTGCTGATGGCTGCCACTCTCGCAGGTAACTGTTGAGATTCGGAGGTGGTTATCGCGTAACCGATACATTCAATTTCACACTTAGAAAACATACTTAGTCAAGCTTATTGCAACGCTGTGGTCTTGTAAGCGTGCAAGCACTATTTCCACACGACGAATATGTTTCGCGGGAATAACGGGCACGATTAGAATATCGTCTGTATGAAAATAACAGTATTCAAGTCCTCTGAGTACTTTGTGCATAAAACTTTGAAGTTTGTGCTACATCGAATACGCCGAAAGTCATCACTGGAAATCCGAATAATCGGATTCGGTGACGGAAACCATGATACGCCTAGATGAGATCGATTTTCGAAGAAAACTGCATTCTGCCAGCTGGGCTGGAAAGTCCGTATGTGCGCAATCTCGTGCGGTGACGGCCTTCAGGCGACGATAATTGCCACAAGGGTGCTACTGACCGGGTTTTGTTTCCTGTACCATGTGGAGGAGACTGGAGACTGTAATTTCTATACTATTTCATTCTACATCATCTCAGAAATAACAACCAAAAAATAGTACTGCACGTTGATGAAAATGTAATAGTCAGCGTCTATGAAGTTATTCTTCTTCTATTTTACTATATTTTTGTGTAATTTAAACCGACAAAACTGCATTCAATTTCATATTTCTTTAAGCGTAAGACATTTTGTAATTTGATGTTTGCGTCAATTTGCTATTTAAAATAAAGTAATAAATTAAAGAAACAACAAATAATTTTAATAATGTATTTAAAGAAATTGTAAAATATAAAGATTAATGCATATTCACTGATCTAGAATGAGCACAGGACACGATATGATGAAACAGTTTGTCATTCTGCATATGTGTCAAACCATAGATAATTCTTATCATGCCTAAAAGCCGCAAAATAGAAAACAATAAATTAGTACTATGGTAAATAAAAGAGCTTTATCCCGAGATGATTCTGGTATTCAAACTAATAATCCACATAAAACTTGAAAAGAAATAATCCAAGAAAGCAAGCGTGATCTAAATCAAGAACAAAATAGTGATAACGATCTCTATCTATGAAGGCCTATATGAAAACTAAAAACTAGTAGCCTGAAGAAATAATTCAAAATTGATGACTTCTAAGGCAGAAAATGAATTGCAAAGATAATGTCATTTAACGACCAAAAACCGTCGTTATGTATACTTTCCTGGATCAACAGAAAATGGGAAAAACAAAATAACTGTTTGGAAAATCAAGATAATTGCATTAAAGAAAAGCAAGACAAGACCCAGTAACATATCCACGCTGTTAAAAGGCCAATACCAAAAAAGGAAGCTGCTATTTACACAAAGAAAAATGTCCTGGAATTGATCTGCTCGTCTTGTGAAGTATCACTTACCCGACTTGTTACGTGAATAACTAAACTATGATCAGATAAATTAGCTTAATGCTAAACAAGGGCTACTAAAATCTTCCAAATGGCCTTAGGAGAATTTACACAAACCCTGCTGGTAACATCATAACATAACCTCATCAACGCTGGGGTCAGACCATGATGGATATATCCGAAAAAGTGGCTACTCCATCATCCAACGAAACAACTCTAAATAAAGACGAAAACCTGCAAAAGAATTTGAAACTCGTCAAAAATGTTTTCAATCACCCAAAGACAAATCCTGTGAGGAATGTTAAAAAAATAATGGAGTTCTAATATGATGATGGTCTGCTAAAGTGGCCGTTTATTCGTCCCATCACCAAAATAAAATGAAAGACTGAAGAAAACCATTTCTTCTAAAAGGTCTAAGATGTTCGAAGTAAAATGTCCCTAACCGGTTCTCTTACTCTGTAAGCAAATGAAGCATTTGTGAGATATCTGCAATAGAGGACTTATGATAAAAGATCTGGGCTTGAAAGAGGCTTGCTTTTATTGGGGCGTTTATGGTGATTAGTGGGTCTTTTAAAGAAAGACACTAGTTTGCTTAGCACCTGCACTATAGTATTACTTCGTGATGTTCTAAAAAAGGTACCTTACTTTACTTACCCAGGCCTTCCACTAGTGTTAACCGAAGAGGTCGGTATTGGGATTAAAGCAAATTTCTTTAAACGGAGAAGGCCTTGCTTACACGTCACTCCCTTTTTTCCGCAATTATAACAAAACTTTCTACGAAATTTTTTACAATCAAAATAATTATACCTTAGTATGATGTCGCTGACCCTAGCACTCTCTTTATTTGTCATAATCTTACCTTAAAAAATATTCTATATTGGAGATGACTTGATATTGAATCTACGAACGCTTCATAAAAGAGAATTTAAGACTAAGAATTCTTTGGGCATCCGCAAGAGTCGTTCCACGATGGTTGAAATTCATATTTGCAGACGGAAGAATCAGTCTCCGATGAGTTTGGCTGCCTAAAACTAGGGCAGATGTTAACGGGAGATACTTGCTTTTCAACGTCAACAACATAATTCTGTAAGATCTTGTGGATTTTGCTGTTGAGAACACAGCAGCTCGCAATAAGCTGTTTGTACTGTTTGTACTTGAGGTCTAACCAGTGAGTTTCGGTTATGTAGGCAGATTTTAAGATCTTCTGATACCAAGAACTCTTCAAAATAACAGTTGCCACCGGATTTATCCACTATAATTCGGCGTTGCTTTAGATTTTGGGACAAATAACTGAATTCAATGTCAGGATAGTTAATAAAGTCAAAAAAGTAAAGGAAAAGTAAAAAATCAAATCTGTAACATAACTTTGCGTTAAACAATGCTTATACTTTACAGGACACTTTTAGTTTTAACCCAGCTAAACTTAGACAGTGGCCTTGAGCGTAGGTAAGAAGGTTATATAGAGTAAAAGGATATCAAACATGTTAAATTTGTAATGCACTTTGCCGCAGTTGGAATAGTGTTTACTAACTAACTGACTTTTAGTTAAATAAACAAACCGTTTCTACATTGTATACCGTTCTTTTAATAAGTGTACCTTTGAAGATTATTTGTGTTTGTCTAGAATCTTAGATAGCTCTCTTTATATTTTATAATCAAGAATAAATTGATTGTATTGTTATTCTGGCAACGTAATAATATTACGCGCTTAGTATGCCCTGCGTTGCAGTATTTGCAATCTTATATGAAATAAACGATAAAGTTGCTTTTAACGATTCTAAATAATTATAACCTCGTTTCTTGCATACCATTAAGTAAACACATAGCTATTATTTATTATTATTGCTATTTCGGATTAGAGTAGCTTGATTTTCTAACTAGCTTAAATTTAACGAATGTTCCAACTTGTTGTAATATCTTTAGATTTAAATGACAGTTATAAAACTGATAGTTAAGTCTCCATCAGTAATAACATTATGAAATCGAGTTCATTTGGAATGCTTAAAATGACTACGACTAAGAAATTATCAAGGCTTTGTTAATTTGTTTTACACTTCAAGGTCTTTAATGAATGTTAATTAATGAACTAAGTAATCCATCTTAGTAAAAATTAATAGATTCTCACATATCTTAATAACCATCACATTAGCAAACAAAACAAGCGTGTAGTAACCGTATCTACATGCAAATGAAGTAAAAATGTATATAAGAATGTTTTCTAAAAAGTTTAAACGTATTCAGATATCAGCAAAGTGACTTTTACAATCTCGTCTTGTAAAGTACAACAACCAAAATCCCATATAACAGAAACAATCAATCTGAACGTGTTTGAAAGTTCTCTTTACCTTGTGGCTGTAACGGATGACTCTTTTTTCATCATCTGTTTGCAAATTTGAAAGCAGCAATGCAGAACCGCTTAATTCAAAGCAACACGTTTCAATTAGCCCATATTATTCTTTAATAAAAGTAGTAATAACGTAAATTAGATGGGTGTGCCATTAGTTGTTTCACGCAACTTGTGCAAATTTTTAATGTGAAGAATTATTGCAAAAAGCTTTCGCTAATTAATTGATAATAATTATACGTGTTAACAGCTGAATTTGCTTTTTCGGAAACCTAATTTAAGCTTATAAATGTCTTTAACGTTTATTTTCGAGATGCTGGAAAAAATGCAATATATCTATCTCAATCTAACAAGATGAAAGATAATATTAAACCGATAATGCAATAATCGATTTTGAAATCGCTTCCTCGAAGCGGAAACAAGTGGAAAGGCTGATTATGTTGTTGAAAGTACTCATACCGTATTACACAATATCACTTTCACTCTTCAATTCCCCTTATTGATTACGCAGGTCTTGTGTTTTCTAGAATATAGATAGATATAGATAAGGTTGTTATTCTTTAATGAAATGAAAAAGAAAGTTTCATTTTAGACGCTTTTTGACATGCTTTAAATTAAAAGAAAAACATTTGTGTTTGATTAATACAAAAAGAAAACTAAAAATTTATTTCTCCCTTTTCCTGCACTAAATTCAGTGATTTAATAATGAGGTGTGGTCAATACTTTGGAACATCAAACAATAGGTGTAGTTTTTTAGATAAATGTATATGGGAAAACTCTTAGTTATTGAGAACTACCTAGAACATGTTAGCCAACTTTATGATGTTCCTCACGAAAATCTTACTCTGGTCGGTACTTACATTTACATTCAACAAGCTTTTCAGCAAGATGCATTAAATCGAAGCTTTTCCACCCCCCTCCGCTTACACTGAATGTACCATCTTTCGCGCTAAGCGTAAAATACCTAACGTGTGAAACCCATGTGAATCCAGTCAATAAGTTTAATAGCATTGAGCAGAATTGTTTGTCTGTTAATTTAAGTTACAACCTGACCACCAAGCAATTGAAATGTAAAATACTTGGTTTCACAGCATAGTATTTTTGTTAACAGATTAAGTTTCAATGATCTAACTAAGGTACCTGATATGGTACATTGCTGAAATCTACATAAAATTTTACGTCGAGCAAAAACAAAATTCAGTTTGATCCTACCAAGAAAATGCACCTAATGATGGTTCTGGAAAATACAAACGTCAAATAAAAATTTTGATAGAAACAAAAAGGTGCATAGGGAAAGTCTTTACCGATTTTAGAAATTTCCAATTAAAAAAAGTTATCGCCGAAAAGCAAAAATAAAACAATTCTCGTTTTCAAGGTTATTTCAATGACAAAAAAAGTTAGATCGAATTTCTCTTTACATTATAAATACGCATCCAAATAAGCAGCTTTTTCCCTATTCAACGAACCTTGTGTCACTTATAATTTCAGAGGTGAACCTTAAATTCTGAACAACCCCCACATTAAAGTCAGTTTGAATTAAATTTCTAATTTTTTAGTTTATACACTTCTTCAGAATATGAAACAACATAACTTGAAAGTGACTTAAATAATAATATGTAGAAGAGACAGATGAAAACAATCCCTACTCGGTAACCCCTAAGGAGCATTACGATTTTTCAAAAATTCGAGAACAGGGCTTTTAAGACTCATTCATTCACCTTTCTAATCAAACGAAAAATCCGTACCTCTTAATCTGCAAACAATTTCATTTCGATAAAATAACTTAACAAAGATATTTTTTACGCTTTACGAAATTTAAGAACCCATCTAATTATACTTAATTTTCCTGGTAAACTTTACATCCATGACGTCACAATAGACAACAAAAACATTAAGAAAGAGATGTTTACAAAGATGCTATATTACCTTTTTAAAGAATTAACCAAAATAGATATAGTTGTCCTTGATAAAAAAAAGAATACACCTTAAGTCCAAGGAAGAAATCTTAAGAATCATGCAAGAAAATCATGACTCGGAACTAGCAGGACATTCTGGATTGAGCAGGACTTACAAACAAATACGTGAAACGTATAGTTGGGACTCTATGAAGTAGGATATTCGAAACTACATACGGCAGTGCCCTTCGTGCCAAGTTAATAAAACCAACTTTAAGCCAACTAAAGCTCCTATGGAAACTACATCTACATCATCCACCCCATTTGAGCGACTTGCAATTGATATAGTTGGACCGTTTCCACAGACCATTAACAACAATAGTTTTATTCTCACAATGCAAGATGCTTTAAAGAAATTTTCATATGCAATTCTCATCGAGAATTGTGAATCACAAACGATTGCAATAGAATTATCGAAATTCATCAGAATGTTTGGTATTCCGAAATCTAATCTGTCTGCCCAAGGAACCGACAAAATTAATCAAGAATCTTGTAAAACTCTTTCAAACAAAACACATCCTTTCTTCACCGTATCACCCTCAAACAAACGGTACTCTTGAAATGTCACATTTAACGCTGAAGGATTACCTCAAACACTACATTAACGACAAACAAAATAACTGGAATGAATTTATTCCATACTCAATGTTCTCGTATAAATTTCATATTCACAAATCTACTGGATTCTCACCATACGAAACATTATTCGGAAGTAAACCATTTTTACTAAACAGCATTACATAGGAACTAAGTTTCAGTTATTCCTATGATGACTATCCAAATTTAAAACAAAAATTTTGTATTACCCAGAAAACAGCTAGGGAAAGTTTAATAGAATCAAACACAACAAATCCAAGCAATATTATGATAAGGTCAGTACACACAACTATAATGTTGGAGATTTAGTATATTTAGTAAATAAAGCCAATACCACAGGTCTAAATAAAAAGTTATCTCCAAGATTTCTAGGGCTATTCAAAATTATTAAAATATTTCCTAATTATACGGTTCAGATGCAAAACAAACAAGAAACTTATTATATATCACATTAATTAATTAAAACCATTTGTTACAAGTAATAACCATGCAATACAAGACAACGCTTAATAACCCTTCATTTTTTGCTTATCGTGTACGACAACCTATAAATATTTAAATGTAATAAAACTTGATGTTGTCTATGTAAATCAAAGCATAGTTTTTGCTCTAAAAATTTGATTTGTAAAAGATCTGCAATACGATATTTACAAACTGTTTTCTTTACCAACTCGTCATAACCAGTCCAATCTTTATTCCGAACCTTCTTCCTCATATTTGCTACTGAGCGTAACCAGATTTTACTATCTGCAATTGCAAAACCTGGACTCCTGTTCAAACCTAGGTGAAGAAAGCTATATGTGCCAGCAAGGAAACGTATTCAAAACGCATGAAAAGCAAAGTTGAGAAAGAGCATTAATAACCTTGCTAGCAAGGACTATTTTCCCTTTTTGTAAATCCAGGAACATTTAAGCAGACTCCGAAGTTTGGCAATCGTTACTAAACAATCAATGGCTATTAATTCTTCCCAAGCCAACTCGTATTACTATATCCTACAACTCCAGCCCAATAAAAGATGCTGATTTAGAATCGACTTTGGCTTAGAGAAAATTGTAAGGATTACACTTCAAGCCAGTCGAAGTTATACTCCACTACACCTAAACGTGGTTCCCTATATCAATATCCTTCAGGACAACTGTTGCATACGTAAATCTACCAATATGTCGCTTGATGTAAGCTCTATCCAATTTGTCTGGCGAATATTAACTTGGACGAACTGAATTACGCTCACCATAAACTTCAACAATTTGACGATGTTCCCCAACATTACTTAAACCAACCATTCAAACCTCAAGTGCATCACTGGTACTCGATCCTATTTTCTATACTCGGATCGATGTTTGGAGTAATAATCACCTAGTATGTGTTTATCATTCGAGTGAGGAGTGCTCAGACTTGTGTGGACTGTTTTGTGCTGCCAATGAACATCAACACGCTCGTGCCAGGGATGTTGCCCAAAAATATTTCACCCCAATATAACAGATGTTTTAGTTGCTCAAGCTCAATTATTTAGGATATCTGGAAGAAGAAGCTAAGCATTCTGAACCAAGAGATTCTACAACATTGCAGGCTGGTATACCTTTAGTGCTTTAGCCTACACCACGAAGACCTATTAATAGAAAAAATAGCATCTTTTTTTTCTGATTAATGTTGAGATTTAACCCCGCATAAATCATTCTTACAGGAGGTGTTAGATTACTGTTATATTCTTATAATTTTTAAGTTCTTTTTACATGTGTTTAATTAATAATAAGTTAATAGTAACAGTTATTATTCATAGAATCATTATTTTGTTTGGATCAAATTACCGAACAATTATTCATGTTAGAAATGTTATTACCAAGGCGCGGATTCTATGCAAATGCATATTTATAACTACAAATATGTCAAAAACATGCTTTTGTTTTTATCCGTATCTAATAAAATACAATTAAATGACATCAAAATAAATTTGCATCTTTGCATATTTCGAGTCAATTGTGCATATATTTTAATTAAGAGCATATTGCTGCGTATTCCTTCGATTTTCTGGTGAAGACTGTAAACCATTAGTAAAAAAATTGAATTTAAATCAAGAAGAAAAAAAATACATTCTAAGAACCCTTCAAACCCTCAAACACGGTTCTATAACTGTATTTTCAGACTTAAAAACAAGTTTGTCTTGAGTTGAAGTTTTCAGGTATTCGTGTGTAATTTCTCATACGATATTTGGGCCGAAAAGGCGTATTGATGCCTGCAGTGGCCTCTGCTGCTGCTCCGCAGCAGCAGGAAGAATTATGACATGACATGACTCATACGATAAGAAAGTTATGAGCAAGGAGTGGTATCAAATAGTTGATGGTCCAGTAAAGTTGTCTGTATACCTGACCGCGATGCATTTAAACACGTTGAGTTTATCGAAACATGTGCAATTTGCGTAAGATGGTGACGTATTTTCTGCAAGATAAGCGCAGGTCAGTGGTGCAACACATTTTCGTTTTATTATATGCATGTGTACTTACATTGATATAATACTTGGTAAACGCTCCACCACTGGCAAGACACGTCACCAATTCTTTTCATGACGCATCAACTAACTGATACCGCTCCTTAGTTATGAGCAATAACTGAAAAGTGTGTGACGTCAATGTGCGGACTGGTTGCAACAGACGCTTCACTTTTACATACATTGCATCAGATTTGCTGGTGTTTTTGCAAGCAGTCTTTAGATTACGTTTTAAACTTAATTTAAAAGTGCTTGCTTGTAGTGTGTACAGTTGCAAAAATAGTTAAAAAATAAAAACAATTGAGAAAGAAAGAAAACAGGAACCATTACTCAAAACGATTTGTTAGGCGGCTAGAATGCTACAAATTTGTACTTTATTTTAACATTAAATATTCAATTGCATTTTAGCATTGGGATTATTCCTATGTAGGTATCTTTTGTATTTTTTTAATGTATTTTTGTTTAAAGATTTTGTAATATAAATAAATTACCAACGGTATAAGTTTTTAATTTATATTTGCATTCAACGTTTTGCATGTTTAGTTGCATATTTTAAACACTTTAGTGCATATTTTAAAAAACCCTGTGCATATTTTATTACTTTCCCGTGCATATACATGCGCATATTTTAGTATTTTACAGAGCATATAAATCCGTGCTTTGGTTATTACAAGTATTAGATTCATACACACACACGTATTGTCTCAATTCGAAGTTTCTATTGGTGCTCTTTGTACGTTCTAGAAAGTGAACTTTATAAAAGTACATAAAGATAACATTACTTCCTATATTTTAAACAATTCATTCAGTCTGTATTTAGTCTGCATTTATTCCACATTCTGTGTGAAACCTGCTTAATAGAAGCTCGGAAGAATATCCCGCTTTAAGGAATAAAAATTCAAAGTCTCAAATCAGTGCCATTTAGTCCTTAACAAACTTTATCGCTTAATAGAATATCGCATAATAGAATAATATCGGATAATGTAATAATTTCAGCATGAAAATTAACAATAACGTATCGGATAATGGAATAATCTAGAAGAAAAAACTGGAAAGAAAAGTACAATAATAGTCGACAAATTCTGGTTTATGACTGATGTCGCTTTCTTAAAAAGGAGCGTCATAAATCTATCAGTCTCTAATAATACTTATGTCCAAGGGTGAATGTTTCTTTCTTGTACCATTGTTAGATTTAGTTAAATTTGTGTTAAGCCTTTTCTAGAATTTTTAATTTTCTTTAAAGTACTCTGTAGCATTTCAAGACTTTCTGGGAATTTCTTTTACTTCTTCTTTTAAATTTGTTTTTATGTAGGTACCATAAATAAAAATCTTAATGGATATTGTTCACTAAAATTAGTCACAAAATATGCCACTTTTAAAACGTTTATTTAAGCATTGCTCTAAGTACAGAGTTGTAAAGCTTTACCGTAGTTATTTTTGCTTTAAGCGCAGTTTGTTAGTTTCTTGTGTTAGTTTCATCATGAGTACTGGGACAAAACGAAAAGACCTTACGTTAAAACAAAAGTTAACTGTAATAGAATATGCGCAGGAATCTAAAGCAAATCAAAATGAAGTAGCTAGGAAATTTGGAATTTTCCAGGCACAAGTAAGCACACTTTTAAGGAATAAAGATAGTGTGTTGAGCGATTGGAAGAATAATTCAAAATTGACCTAAAAAAAGAAAACGTACCGGGAAGGATGGAAAAGTTGAAGATGCTTTGAGTGAATGGTTTATCGAAAAAAGAGTGCGGAATATTCCAATTAGTGGTTTAATATTAAAAGAAAAAGCGGAACAAATTGCGCAAAAGTTTGGAAATACGGAATTTAATGCGACAAATGGATGGTTTACTAGATGGAAAAATCGTTCCCAGATTTCCTTTAAGAAAATTGAAGGGGAAGCAAAAGATGCTGATGTAAATGGAGGAAATGAATGGGTAACAAATGTCCCACCTAATTTATAAAAAAACTATGAACCGGCCTGTGTATATAATTGCGACGAAACCGGCCTGTATTTTCAAGCTACACCAGATGGAACGGCTTTCGTGGAGAAAAAGCTGTAGGAGGGAAGACAGAATGACAATTCTTTGCTGTGCTAATTCCGATGGAAGTCATAAACTTACGCTTTTTGTTATAGGTAAATCACGAAATCCAAGGTGTTTTAAATGCATTAAATCGTTGCCCGTGAAATACACATCCAACAAAAACGCATGGATGACTTCAAATTTATTTAAAGAGTGGCTTATTGATTTTGATAAGCAAATGGCTGCAATGAATAGAAAAGTTATTTTATTCGTTGATAATTGTTCAGCTCATAAACCTGATGTGAGGCTGAATAATGTAAATATACACTATTTGCCGCCAAATACAACGTCACTCATTCAACCCATGGATCAAGGAATTATATCCCTTTTTAAGCGAAATTACAGAAAGGAAGTGGCCAAGAAAATTATTTCGACAGATTAACTAACTATTATAATACATCGTCCTCTAAAACTGCCAATGATATGTCAAAAGCCATCTCAATCCTTTCAGCTATTCATATGATGAATAAGAGCTGAAATGAAATAACTGGAAGTAGCATAGAAAAATGTTTCATTAACTGTAAATTATCAAAACAAATAATTATTGATAGTGAAGAAGATTTTGAATGTCCTTATGCGGGTACTTCTATATAATAAATAGTAAAATGATAAAAAGGTATTTATTAAAGTTAGTACACAGGTTAACAAGTTATTACAATTGTTGTGGAACCGTAAAGAACCGATCAACTGATGTGAGTTGATGTTCGGCTGAGATTCAAACACCGAGAGAGAGTCTTTAAAATGTTTACAAGCTTTATATATACAAGTCATGCAAAGAGCCAGGTTTGTAGAAAAACTACAATAATGATTTTCTGAAAACTTCTAATAAAAGAGTTTTGTGTTAGATACTCTAAGAATTAGGCGGTAAACAAAATTCTTAAACCTTCTACGAAAATTATTTATAATGCATAAAAGTGTTTAAGATATTTGTAAAGAATTTTAGGTACGTTTGAAGGGATTAAAAACAAGACCCTTTTTCTCGGTAGGTCTGGCTTGACGTCACATTCCAAAAACTAAATCTTCTTTGAATCTCTAGTTTCTTTCTTCTTTCTGAAGAAATAACCTCAGACAATTTTTCTAGGTTTGCAACATTTGACAATTGTTTACCCGTTTTTGGAGATATTGGAGAACCAGAATCAGAGGAAAACGAAGATGTAATAAGTTTTGATGACAATGAGAACACAGATGATGTTTCTGAATGGTCTTCAGTATCTGGCCAGGAAGTAACAAGCGCTTGTTCCATAATACGAAGGTTTCTCGAAGGAAAGTCAAATGTTGATTTTAAACATTATTATAGTTTAGAACAAGTAACAGAATTATTGTGTAACGATAAAAAAACAATGTAAAATTACTGACTTTTTTGTAAAAACATAATTTTAATTTAATTTATGAACATTTTAATTGAATTAAATATAATAACTGTTTCAATAAATAATTAATACAGTATTCTTACTTTTATTTTACTTAAAGCTGTAATAAATAACGCTGAAAGTTTTATAGTATAAATACAAGCGATGTGCAATAACCTCAATTTGTCTTGCAGAATTCCGAAAATCCTAAAGTCGGTTAATGGGATATCCCGGTTATTGGAATAATTCTCCTTTGTCCAAACACTATTCCAATAAGCGGGTTTTACTGTATTCAGTTCTGTTAACATTTATAAGTAATATATTAATAAATTCAATTAATCAAGTGTTTTACCAAATCCGAGTCACCGCTGGGACGCAACACTTCCTACTTGTTATTTTACCTTTACTTCTTTTCTTTATTATATTATTTTTGTTTACCATTTTCATACTTGCTAAATAATGATCCATAGCTCTTCTGTTAATTCCTGTTCTTTACCTGTTAAATCTTTAATGCCCCATTCTTCTATTTTTGTTCATTTTATCTTTTCTCTTCGGCCCAATTTTCTGTTATCTGACACCGTATCATCCTTATCCATTATTTTATTGTTTGTCATACTTCTATACTTTTTAATTTCTGGGGTCGTCCTGGTTGGTGCCTGTGCTTTTATTTTTAGTTTTGTAACTGTTGTAGTCTTCTTAGGAGGGTAAGTTAATTTCATCGTTAGTTGGCCCTGTTTAAGACATTTCTAGGTTATGCAGTTTTTTTCCGACGAAGAAGTTTTCGGAAAAATAAGTTAGAGTTACATATTCTTATACTGGTTCTGCTAGTCAGTCTACCGTTTTATTCACTTTACTATTCTTCTAGCGACGCTACTTGGATAGCGGCGTAGTTATCCACTCTGTCTATGCTGCTTCCAAATCGGATCTATATCATCTGTCGGCGCCATCTTCAATAGTGGTATAAATAATTGCTTTTGTTTACTGTTTTGAAAAGTGATAATTCCCGTTATGCGGTGGATACCTAGTGAACCTCTTCAATGATTAAATTTGTCTAATATTATGATCGACAGAAAAATTACAATTGGTCTAATTATAATGTTTTCAAAATTTATAAATAATTAACGAATATCCCACGAAAAGGTTTTTTTGATTTCAATATAGTATAATGAACTGAAATTGAAATTTAGATTAATTGGTTACTGTTAATTTTTTGTTTAATTAAATTTATTTTTAAATATTTTGCATTTTGGTATTAGCTTTGCTTTTATTACATTTAACATTTTCTTATCATACCATATAGGGATGAATACAGTACTTTTGATTTTGGTTAATGATAACAACGAATAGATCTGTTTATTTATAAAACTCAAAACGTCCTATTTAAGCTTATTTGAGTATTTTGTTGTACCATGTACATACTCCGATATGTATGCCTCTGCTTCTGCATCAAAATTTTAAATTAATTAAAAAAATTTTGTTGCTAAGACGGAACATGAGATATAACATCAGCTATTAGTTACGAGCCAAAAAAAATATAAATTAAATTAAACAAAAATTAAAAAAACCATTTAAAAAACAGAAATTCTAAATAAATGTTTAACTCATGACGTAAGAAAAACATCTTGTTAAAGCTGAAGAAGACGTCCTGTGACTGCAACGAGGTGGCGGATGGTCTCCGTATAAACATGAACATCTAAACCCGGTCCTAAAATTTAATCTAATAAGGAAATCACACACAAAGGCGTTCCATAAAATTTGTAGGGCACTTAACACCAAGGTCAAATACAGTTAGTACGGCCACCAGGTCATTTCGACGACTACGGTTTGCATTGCAGACGCATTCGGGCGACACACAATCCTACTTAACTAATATAGGAATAACGTTTATAACAACCAGAAAATAAATAAGCATAAAAATGTTTATGTTAGATGCCTCGATACGAAGTAAAAATTAAGCAATATTCTTCGAAATCTTTAATTAACTAAATTACTTAAATCAAATACCACTACTGTTAGAAATCTCTAGCAATTTCAACGCATATAGAAACAAATTTAACTTCCTAAACTACAGATTTTAAAAAATCCCATCTTACAGACAAAAATGTCAGTTACATAACAGATGTTATGTAACTAGCACCAAAGTGATCGTTGACTTAAAGCTTTCTACTACTACATTCACTAGTTAAAGCGTTGTACACAAATATGATAATACTCAAAAATCAAAAATAGACATCGCAGTCCGTGACACGATCATACGCTTTGCCGTTCAAAACTCAACTATAAAATTAGAATCTTAACGTCCTAAGCGTTTTTCCTTCTAGTAGCTTTATTCGACAAAGTATACTTATTTTTCTAAGCTCTATCACTTCTAAAAGTATTGACCATAGCTTATTAATTGTTACCTAAATATAATTAATTTAGTTTTATTGCAATTTAAACAGACTTCAGTTTTCTTGTGTTAGATGTCATTTGCCTTGTCTGTATTAAACCTTTTATTTGATTTTATCCTTGAAAGTTGTAGTTTTGCTGTTAGAGAGAACCTGACCTGAAAGCCAAGAAAGACAAAGAAATGAGTGTTTTAAAATTACTACGGAGCAGCAGAAGGAAAATGCATGAATTAGTGTTTTAATCGAGTTTTCGAATCTTGTCTTAACACATTACTGCTGCGTTACTTTTTAGTAACTTTCTCAAAACCCGATTAGTATCTTTGGTACATTCTAGCATTCATCTTTAGTCTTTCAGTTGTGGGTAGCTCTAAAGAATTTAAAATTGTCTTGATTTTAGTTATACCCAAGTAGTTAATAAAATATTGTAGTCATCTTTAAGTATCATCACAAACTTTAATAAAACATTATGTCACTTTTTGAACACAACGTTCATAATTTTATGATTTTAGACACAAACATTATAAAAGCGTTGTAAAAGAGCCACAAATAGTAGTAAATCTAATGCACACCAAACATCCATGGGAAAGTTATTTTTGTTTTATGAATATAAAGTCTCATAAGCACTATGTCAGCCAGTATCCTGAATAGACGTGGGCAAAGGGAAAAGTTCATCACGTCAGATGCGGATTAATGGAATAAAACCATTTTGAAAACGAAAATAATCCTAATACAGTGTTTTAAATGTTAAAATAAAATAGACAAATTTTAAAATTAAAATACGTGTTAAAAGAAGAATATTAACAATTGGTATTAAATTAAAGATTATATCGTATTTGTCGGTTTATTTTAATTATACCTACATCAAATTGTGTTGTGGCGTAGTTGTTTAAACAATTTGTATTGCTGTTTATTTTTGTGGTAATCCTACAGAATTTTCTTTTAGAATCGTGTAATGCAGAAAACTGAAAACTAACTTCTTTCGGTATAATAGCTTATTATCTATCAGTTGATTTACAAATTCAGACCAATTCAATAATTTCAGCTTATTTAACACAGAGAGCGTGTATAAATATACATTCAAAGATGATTTTCATGTTTTTACTTTTGTTTTTCAATGGATGATTATGTTAAAACATATCGACATTCCTTTCTGCACGTAGAATTTTTATCGGCACACTTTTGTTCGTAGCGTTTACGGTTTTGAAACGACAGCACTTTAAACAACACGACACAGTGATCTGCGTAAAATGTGAACTTGGGTTTAGACGTTTTTGGAAAACTCATAAACCTTAGATGATTTATTGATCAACTAGCAATAAAATTTTTTCTTTTTGCCATTGCATTGTAACCAATATATGTAGGATGGAATTTAACAATGCTTTAGTGACACTACACCCTTAGATGTTTAAAAACCTATTAGCTACTTTCTGACCTTTTTCTGCATCAACCTCTGACGTAATTGTTTCCTTGTTTTTATTATACTCTTGACCACCTTCGTGCGGTATTTGAGGTTGAGGTTTATGAATTGATATTCATAACAACTGTTTTTATAATTATTATTATCTTCATTAACGAAGGATTTATTGCAGAATCACTCTCGAATGAGGGTATCAGCTTATGTTTTACTAAGCTAATATTATATCTGATCGTAATATTTAAACGGAAATAAGGTGATTTAGCTTCATATTTAGGTTAAGAACTGTTGATTCAATAATATGGTGCAAAAATCTCAATTTTGACTAAAAACAGTTAAGGCGTTATTTGTTATTATAGCAGTACACATTAAAATTTGTCCTATAAGTAAATAAAAGAACATAAACATTACATTGTATCACTCACCAGCAGGGTTGGTGAAGGCTCTCTGCTATGAAGCAGCTAGTATAACTCGCGTTGGCTATGTCGTGGATCCTGTAGGATATTAGCGATCCTGAAATATAAAAGTAGAATAAAATATCAAAAAGCACCAGTTCTTTGCCTCTAGAAATAGAAAAAAAGGTAAAATGGGATGTATTTGAAGTGAGCTAAAGTTGACTCCAAAGCTAATAGTAGTAATAAAATTGCCGAACGTTTAATAACTATATTTGAACTAACGCAAGAGCAATATAGACAAATACAAGTATATAAACAAAAAATGTAAGTCGGGACAAATAACAAACAATTACCAGCAGTCGCTTCTAATGCTTCAAGCCAACAAATATTATTTCGCAACCATTCAGATTCGCGTAAGCTCGCATAGAAAATCAAAACCGCTAAGCTAAATATCATGCAAGCAAAATTATAATAAAAAATAATTTAACTTAAAAACGGTCGACCTACAGTAGGAAACTTTAACTTTGCTACTATAAAAATTGCTTCACTCTATGAGAAATGTTTCGTTTACTTAACTTTTTGCTCGTCTACAATAATTGACGTATGATGATTAGACTTAGGAATGCAAATACAAATTTCGAGCGTTTCTGAGAATGGATACATACTCAACGACTTTTGAAATTAAATGCATATTTTGAGAAATTCCCACAGCATGCGTATTTTACAGTTATTTCTACTTGCGAGTTTTTTGAGAATTTTCCGTTCTTTTGTAATGGCATTTATGGCACACTGGCAAAGACTTATTATCAGAATAATGGCAACGTGTAGGTTTAAGGTTAAAGCCATAAATCAACCAAACTCCGCCATTGCCGGTCCAAAGACCGGAGAAAGAAGAAAGCATCCTCTCTGCAACCTGATTGGAGGAACTAAGTGTCTTCGTCTCAAGAAGTCGTAACTACGAACATTTATCATGATGCAGAAGGGAGGCGTGGTTGTACGCCCTAAAGAAGCAGTCCTCCCAGCAAGCTCTGGTGCTATGGGCCAATCCCTCATACACCCAAAGCATCAACTGATTAAAAGAAGAAGATATTCTAAGCCCCTTGTTGTTCACCGCAGTGATGGGCATGGCGTTGGAGAAATGTTCAGGCTTCAAGAAATTCAAGCTGAGAAATTGGTGACTAATTTCGATAAAAGCAAATTCGCTGATGTATGCTGATTATGTAGTATTGATGGCAGATTCAGCTCACAAGTTGCAATACAACCCCAACCTTGGAGACGGTGGGAGCTGAAAGCAACATAAACACAACCACGACAATGACTATATTTAGAGAACAGTGTACTTACCGTACCATGATCAAAAAGCAAGCTTTAGAGCAGGTGCACCAATTTAAGTATCTACGTGTGTGAATTTATAGTGACGGAATGGTCGGCACAGAAATGAGTGCCTGGACTTTAGCAGCGGGTAGGATGCTGCACGCCATCAGAGCTGTGGAAACAGGAAATCATGAGGGTATAAAGCTTGCAGCGTACAGGACAGCATACCATTTTTACCTATGGCTGCAAAATATGGAGCCTCACTAGCAAGTTTGAAAGCAAAGTCTAAGCGGCCGAGATGAGGTATTGAAGAGGAGTAGCTGAGAAAACTAGAAAAATTCGCATTCGAAATTTAAGGATCGGGAAAGATCTCGGAGTGGACTCTCTGCTGAACAAAGTGAGGGCGTCCCAGCGGAGATGGTTTGGCCATGTAAACTGCGTAAAAGACTTCAGGTACCCAGGACAAGCACTCGAGGCAAAAGTGAAAGAAAGAAGACCTTGTGGAAGAAGACGGACCACCTGGCGGACTCTTTGTCAACCCTCTACACTGCCCGGTAGATGAGAAACCAGGAATAAGTAAGCTGGTGAAGGGTGCAGGTAGATCAGGGTCGTGTTAATTCTTGTTTTACTTTTATATTTATAGCAGAGCTTACTGTACATCTCTTGATGACGTTTCGACAATACATTTTCCTATCTAAGCAGAAATACCATAAAACGCATTCAGTAATTTTTAAAAATGTTCCCGAAGTGAAGGTTTTCAAAGAATAAAAACATTCAAATGAGATGTAATTTAGTCATAGTTTTAAGTCGAAAGTCACCCTCTTTGAGTCCAATTATTAAAGTTCCTTTTCTTTTTAATTAATTAATGAATGAACTATGCATCATACCAGACTATCAATGAATTTTTAAGAAAGAGGAAATAAACCCAACAAGAAATTCCACCTGACAAATAACTGTATTTGTGTAGTTTGTCATAACTGTCTTGGCAACAAAGTTGAGTTTAAAATTCAGTTGTAGGTGATGGTTTATAGAATCAGCAACACATGCGAGTACAACACTGCCGAAAGAAAAGAAAAGTGTGAGTTCTGCGTTAATTCAGTGTGTGAAGGAATTCAGTAATATTATAACTGACGGAAGTGTTCTAATTTGTAAATTTTTGGTAACAGCAACAAAAAATTTCAAGTAACTCAACTTGTGCAGACCGTAAAACATTAAAATAATAAAAACAGAAAATGCCAGAACAAAAAACAACAATTATTAGTGGCTGCTGTATCAAAGCCAGGATCTAAATAAATAGAATTTTATAAAGAGTTGTGTACAGTATTTATATCTGCAAACACATACTTTGGAAAATTATAAAATGAGACTCTCTAGTTTTTGGAAAAACACACTAAACAAAATTATTAGAAAAATTAAGGATCAAAGTAAAAACTAAAAATAGTTGGGTCTTTTTAGACGAACTTCTTCGGCTATTGTTGCACAGTGGGATACCTGGATTAAGGCTGCAGTGTATTAAGCAGACAATTTTGTAATGATTAAAATAATTTCGAATGAGTTTGATCCCATAGAAGCGCAAAGCATACAATAACATGCAAAACTAACCTCAGAATATATATTGTCATATTATTAACTTCAGTTAAATTAGATAGATAACTAACTAAGGGAATCTTTCCGGAAGTCGTAGTATTCAAGCGTCTAACAACTTTTAAATTCAGCATACCAGGAATGTACTGCGCAACTTGGGTTATTAGCTTCAAGTTGACCAGGAAAGGTATTGCCTACCACACGGTTGATAAAAAGATCGGAAATACTGCACAATCGCTCCAAATCGCATGAGTTGACTGAGATAAGTAAAGATGATTCTTCAAAACCATCTGCTATTTTTATCATCAAGTGACAGGGTGGTTCAAAAAAACCTTTATGTCGCCGATCTGAATAATTTTTTGCAGTTTTGTGTCTTTAGGAGAGATATTAAAATGTAGCAAATTTTGGCCCAATCGGACAACTTTAACACGTGCCGCATCGAGCTTGAAGTTGGAAAAAATTGGTAATTTTCATGTTTTTTAGAACGTGTTTTT
>VTPC01007628.1:75092-94764 GCA_011009095.1 Ignelater luminosus
AATTTGCTACATTTTAATATCTCTCCTAAAGACACAAAACTGCAAAAAATTATTTAGATCGGCGACATAAAGCTTTTTTGAACCACCCTAAGTCAGTTTATTGAGTTTGTTTGTTTTTACTTAATTGAATTTCTTCCACAAGAAACACTACCTTCCTCGACGAAAAAGGCTACTAAAACTGAGATAAATTGCCGTTTATAAAACTTTAGCTAAAAGCAAATAATAAAGATTGACTACTTTCTAAAGTATGCAACCCAAGCTACACGCATGTCGTGAGTGAGAAGGGGGAGGGATTGAAATGCAGCATAATTTAAATATACAAGATGTATAGTATTATAAAATAAAAAACCACAATTACAAATATTTATTTTACCCAATTCCTATAAATGTTTTGAAAAGCGCTTGTTACAAAATTATTCGCATTTTCGGTTCTATTAAAGGTTTTACAATTATAGCTGTCAACTTTAAAATTAAGAAATTTAAAGAATTGCAATTTTAATTCAAGACAAAACCAGAAAACTTTCTTAAACAATGTATAGTCAGATAGTAAGATTTTGAATTTCATGCAGTAGAATATTGTTTTAAAGCACAATCATTCGTTTCCAAAGTACTGAACGCACGAATGAATAACGAACAAAGCAACAATCTTAAAATATGTATTGGTGAAACTTTAGGGTTATGTTGTAAAATCATTGAACGTGAATTTCAAAATAAAGGACACCCTTATTAGCTAGGTGATAAACACTGACACTTTAAAGTATTCTGTGTGGAATGTGCCCCTAATTATTTTAAAATAATGCGAAATTGAACTATTAATAACTGAAGCGTTAATACAGACTAATGGACAGATTTTGCTTCTTGAAATAATTCGGAAGGTTTTCGTAGCTTCTTTATGAACAAAATTAGCACAA
Source organism: Ignelater luminosus (assembly GCA_011009095.1). Classification (NCBI taxonomy): domain Eukaryota; kingdom Metazoa; phylum Arthropoda; class Insecta; order Coleoptera; family Elateridae; genus Ignelater; species Ignelater luminosus. Next base: position 76,004 of record VTPC01007628.1, read on the forward strand.
AAGGCCTGTCGGAAATTCATAAATAATTTTTAATTGCATTGTTTTCATTATCAGAAAGAGCTGCTCAAATTTTCACTAATTTATTATCTTATAGTCAAAGATAAATTTCCCCTTCATGAAATTGAAATATTAGAATATCAAAGAATTTTAAAGTAAAAAGAAGATTTCTTAAAACATATTTCGGATAATTTCACAATTATTACGCTTGCAGTATTTTCCTTCTGTAATAACATCAAAGATGTTCTCGTTCTCTTTATTAAATCATAAGTTAAGAAATTTTATTGCTCGAATAAACTTTGAGATTTACTTATAGACGATACGCGAGTTCATAATAATTACTGTTACCTTAATTTAAGTGAATTTCATCAAATTTCACTTTTCCAGTAACCTGCTGCGCGTTCTAACAGAAAATGTGATTATTTCGCATTTCTAACGTGCTTTGTGAAAATTAAAACAATGTGAAGCCCTCGAGACGCTTGTCATGTGTTGAAAAGGAGTGGCATGAGGTATGCAGAAAAAAGGAAAAACAGCAAATAATATCGTTTTATCTTTAATTCATCAGTTTTGTGAATGATGAGATGGTACAACAGCAATTTCGAATTAGGTAGGTATGCCTCATTAATATTCCAATTTAAAATGTTTGAATTTGATGAGTCAATGAAGACTTTAATAATTTCTAGATTAATTTACTTTCACCTTTATTATACGCTGTAATAATGTGTGGAAAAGTAATCCATAATATGAAAAGTCGGAGAATTAGATCAAATACTGAAATTGACTTTGTCACGTTCAATAATAAATAAGGTTTAAAGGATAACTAAATGACGAAACAAAAAAAAACATTGTGTAGATACTAAATTTTCATTTAATAACTTTCGTTCTCATTATTTTCTTTATTGCTTTCTTACCACCACACGCGGAATTTATCTGCGCTTTGAAAGCTAGGAAGGTTGGTTAGCTTTCTTATTAGTTTTTCTTATTTGGTAATTAGTGTACCATTTTTTGTATTGTTTTACAATTTTCCCTACCTGTGTATTAGCTAGAGCGCAAGTTAAATGCGCAACGAGAAGCTAATATCAGCTGCGCGTCGTGCTTTTCAGAGAATCCTGCGAGAATCCTGCCACATGGGCTAGTCCTAGCAGGCTAGCAGCGCAGACTTGTTTGTATTTCATGTCACGTCGTTCGCGGTTTTATCGAACTCGTATATTTGCCTCGTTGTGGCCAATTTAAATTGCAACTAAAATTTAATTGCAACAATAATGAGGAAACAAAATTCTAATCGTTATTTATTAGATATTTAACTTTAAAACAGTTTACAAAGTTAATTAAAAAGTTTAATTTGTGTAAAATAAAAGAACTTTTCTAATTTTTCTTTTTTGGTGAAAAATGAAGCGAAAACTCAAAATGCAATAGACATTCAGAAAATTAGTTTTTACCCTAGTACACCCTACGTAGTTTTCAAATATCATGTATCCGCTTGTGTGTAGTAACTTTAACGTTGCGATGGAAACCTATCAGAAGTAAATACGACAATAAACAAGATCTAAATTTATCGTATTACATTTTTTATAAATAATACTTTAGTTTTCATCAATTAATAACTTTATAAAGCTGTCAAGGACAATAACTATGTAAAAAGATAGATTTCAATTTTTTTAAAAACGAGTGTTGTGTATTTTGTGCATTTTCTAAACTGAAATCATCATGGAAAAATTAAACAACTCAAAAAACGAAATCACCGATTTTCCCCCACAAGTTTGGGCAATCATCCACGAGTTTTTGCTTGGAACTAATGATAAAGAGCTCGACTTAAAAAAAGCCCACCTACGACCATCTGTTGCTAACATCTATCCTTTCTTCGTCTTTATATACGCCATACTTATTCTAACGGGAGTGATATCAAATTTAGCAGTAGCAGTTCATATTATCAGACATAAATTGTACGATGATGCGACTTACTGTTTCATCATTAACGGTTTAATAAGTGACATAATTAAATGTGTATGTGTTTTACCCATATCTCTCTACGTTCTCCTCATACAAAACTGGATCCTGGGAGAGCTATTGTGCTCCTTTCTACCTATGCTCCAGGTAAGTCCATCATGCAATTACAAAATTACAAACGCAACGCGTAATAACTAAATTAATTCTTGAAGACTGCTTTCTTCTGCGGCTCTGCTCATTTTGCCACAAGAATAATCCAATATAAAAGGCCAACTAGAGGTTAATCAAGCAAAAGTGAGATAAGGCAGCTGGCAGAACGGAGTTGTGAAGTGGCTGTTACTGCTTGATGCAAACTTAGAATGAGGATTTGCATTAAAATTTCTGCCACCACCATTATAATCAGGTCAAACCAATCTTGGTATAAACCGCTAAAACTGAATTAATTAGACCCCTATCTTTAACACGGCTTTCTACCGACGTGCACACGCACAATATAGTTTATTACATGACCACCAGAAGGTTAAAATCAAATTAACAATATAACGTTTATTACGTTTCATAAATTTTCTGTGCTATTTAATTGGTGTGTGCTGTAACCATAAAAGAAGAAAATGGACACCTTAATTAAACTTTATCGTTTTGGGGATTATATTTTTAATTTATTAAAGTTTTGAAATAATTCTTAAAATTTTCCCAACTTTCTAGATCTTGTCAAACTTTCATTATTTTAATTTGCTCCATCTCGTTTGGGAGTGTTTTAATTTAATTTTTGCTTTGCTATATTAGAAGCTCAAGTGGATGAAATCGAGAGATTTCGGGAATTCTTTGTAATTAACAGAGCTGCCCTAATTGCTTTGTTCTTTCTTTCTGTAAAGGACTAAAACAAATTATACAATTAACTTTTTCTTTCAAAAAAAGTACAGTCAATTAGGTTTTTTTAGGCATTATTATTACCATTCTTTCAAAATCAAAATCTTTAACAACTAGTTGCCTTGTAATAAAACATTTCTAGCAAATGTTTTTATTATATGTACATCATATACAAATGATGTCTTTTGACATTTCTAATATATCTATAACAGGAGTGAACAGTGCTGGAATCATATAACAATAAAAATTGGAATTGTTTTAGTTCTTAAAGAAAACTTTCATTTAGATCAGTGGGACGCTACGGTAATAATAGGGACGTTATCTTGAACTTTCTATCATTAATATTCTCTTCTAGAAGCACTCAACTGTATTCTAGTTCACTCTACAATTTACACAAATACATAGATATAATCTTTTGTTGAAACTGACAGTTTGTTTTTGTGAATTAAGAAAAAACAAACTTAATTTGGGAATGCAAAATATTGTATTGAAATGCACCCTTAAGAAATCTGCACATTTGAACACAGAAATATCAACCTTTCTCCGAACAAGAAATTGGGTTAAACTTGTCAAAGCGAAAAGCGATAAAAATTGCATCAGTTTGGCACCTGAATAACATCAAGTCTTTAGGCAATTGATTATTGGAAATCTTAATAATATAAAAGTTGCGCAATTACACTTAATATTCAACATCGGTCACTGCAGCACTTGCCACCGGAGACTCTGCAAACATTTATTGTTTGAAATTCTGACATCATTTGAGCGATTGCTATGAGTAGCAAAGACAGAGGTTGACGTTTAGGCACTTATGATCTTTACAATACAATTTCAAATATCCTTTGTGATAATGAAATTCCGTTTCAACTGTCAAAAGGTCTTGATCTTGTAAAACTCCACTAGGCCCTTCCACCGCTTATATTGCAAATTGAATAGGCAGTAGATGCGACAATTTTTATTTTTTTGGTATAATTAAAATTTTGTAATATGCTAGGTTAATATATATATTTTGTAGGCAATTCTTTGAGAGTTATCTCCAAAAAACAGAAATTGTTTTGTTTTTTGTACATTTTAAGCAGACCACAAGTAAAAACTATGAAGCAATTTTAATGATTTATTGTAAGAAGACTTTCCCTATCTGACAAGGCAGCCTTATATTGGGAAAGAATTCTTTCCTCGTGGCACGAAACAATTGGAATGCATAGAGTGAATCAATTCAGCTACTCGATGTAAACGATGTGCTAAACACGTAATATGGATTATTCTAGGATACAATACTTGCAATCTAATCATAGCTTTCTGCACATAAGATGCTGCATTGGTGCAGACTATTTGAACACGTAGATACTGGATTCCTTCTGGTCAAAAAAAACCTAACGCTGAATTTTATAGTATATCAAGGGAATTGAAAATATATTTAGATATATCATCCTCTATTAAAAGTTCCAGTTAATATTGTTTTAAATTAGTTTTTGTTTATCTTTTTCTTGAAAACATTTTTTTTGCTACTTTATTTCATACAATATTCATTTTAATGCACGTGTGCTTTTTAGAATACTGTCCCAAGCCAAGTTCGTTTTACAATGAAATAATTTACGTTTAAATTTTCCACGTACATAGAAGTGCATTGTGGTCATACAAAATTGCTGTGTGAAGTTGACTTCTTTTTTGTGTCAATATTCTTTGTCTTTGCAAGTTTTAACATGATCAGAATAATTCATTTTATACAAATACCTTCTAACTGAGTTATCATACAATGCTCAAATTGCTCAGTGTATATCATCTTGCAATGCCCTTCAAAAAACCTAAATAAGGTTTATTGCTAAAATAATTAGGGGAGCCAATATCTAAACATTTAAAAATTAGCATGGGATTTCCTATGTTTCGTCCGCCGATGCAGTACTCGGTACAAACATCCGAGGTTAGCTCTAAAAAGTTAACCTCACCACCATAACTTGCCGCCTATGGTTGCAGAATTGTTCAGTGAGCGTTAGAGAGCAGACCGACCCTCGAGTTTTATGGGGTGTCGTTAAGATGTTTCTACCGCAAGTTCATGTTATTTGGAAGTTTGTTTTGTGTGAACTTAAGAAGCAGTGGATTTTCCAAGTTATTGCGGCTATTTAAGTCGAATTTGACTTTTAAATTTTGCGAGTAAATGGGAATAAACTTCCCCCTCAAGTTTGCGTTTCGTGGGTTAAAGGACCTTAGTTTCGTTTATCCATAACCTTGTCTAATTAAAGTTGGGATTGTGAATACGACACCCATTTGTTGTTTTTTTTAGAATAACTCTAGAGTTACTTGAAAGTTTTTGTTATTAACGAGAAGAAAATTATCGTTTAATAAAGTGAACCGTAACGGGCTGTTTCATGTAACTTTAATAAGATCTTATGGTATTATAAACTTTTGGTGAGTTAAAAAGTGTTCACTGCTATTAGGGCATTTTACCGAAGTATACATATAACAAAGTGTTCTTGGTGAGAAGCCACACCAGTGCACGTGTTGACTTTGATTTGACTTCTGGTGCTTATACCGATTGTGACATCTATAACGAATCACTGAGAACTTTTATTAAGTTTCTGTTTCTATTTAGGGTAAATTATGAACACATCCTATGTCCGGCGTTCGAGCTTTTCCAAGCACAACATTTAGGTCTGAATGGGCATAAGGCCACTTTTCCGGGTTTTGATCTTTATAGTTTATCTGAAACACACGTGTGGTTTTCTGGTGAAATTGTTGATTATATTTTAGACGTGTTTTTTTCAGAAACATAATAGAAAGTTCTGTCTTGGGTAAAATCCGTCTCACTGTGAAATGATCTACGTTCAGTTTTGCATAGGAACACGCTATGTTTACATCTGATTCCTGTACAATCCTGTTTTTAATTTTATCGTCTCCTAGCGCATTGCAGGCCACATCAAGAAGAGAATAGTGTATTGCGCATAGGGGTGGTTGCTCTATCTTTCTTTGTTTTACTTACGTTTAATGCAGTTGCGCCTAGGCGAGGCGTGGCTTAAAAGCGCGTAGTTAGTTATGAAACAGCTAGCAAAAAAAAGTTAAGTCCCGTCTTTGAGGATCTTTTCTTCGACGTTGACAAGTTCCGTAAGTTCCTTTCATTTGCGAAGTTATCTGGGCTCTTTGAAAAACAGGTTTCTTTGAGCTATTTGATTACGGTTATCTAGCCGAATGTGTTGACAGAATTTACGGGTATTTAGAGAATGAGAAAATCTCCGAGTGTGTGGTTCGTGAGTTAGTTTTAACCAGGACACCGTTAAACGCACGGTCTTTAGGTCTGCACTGGTATAGACCACTTTTCTTGGTTTTGCTCGTGACAATGCATTAAAAACAGCAGCAATAGCTGAATGATTATTTTTTTCTAAAACTTTTATTGTCAATAAATGTGATTTGTCCTTCTCCTCTTCACTTTCTAAATTTCCAAAAATAAAATTTGCAATATATCTTTGCTCCGCATCCGTCGTTTCGTCTAGAAAATTCAAATATTTTTAGTTTTTACTTTGTTCATTAATAATGTAGTTTGGTACAGTGGTATTACGTAATTGTCGATCACCTGGAATATTTTGCTTAGTGGTTTTTTAGCAACTTTTGGAAATATTCATTTTTTAATTTTCCAAAGGATATGTTTGACTACATGTCATTGAAGATTAGCAAATAAGTCATTAGAAAATCATTAAATGAAAGAAGTGACACAAATTCAATCGAAGAAACTTTTATTGTTTTAGTGAAAACTGAAATAGACACACATTGAGCCGAAAGTGTTTATAATGCTGATTAAAGTTAATTTATAGCTACATTCTGGATGGAAACTTCACGATGAAGGAAGGAATAACAGTAACTGAATCCTTATTGCAATCCCTGTTAGCCACCAGATTTTCACGGATGTTTAATTTTATATTTACTGTTTAGATTTGGAATAGCTGAAGATAATCCTCTGTTAAAAGAATTAAGACATAAGTTGCATTAATAAAAATATTAAAAAAATATAGTGTCTTATATGTTGTAAAGTTACTGAGTGACATCAAAATTACTCTGTCAATATCAAGTAAGTTAACTACTACAATTGTTGTCAAAAAAAAGTTAGTCTACGTTTGCTCATTAAAATGTCAAGTTTTTTCAGTGAAATCCGTCTATTATTTCAAATACCGTAAGCCCACTTTCAAGTAAAGTCTATAACAATAAACTTTATAGCAATGAATATCTTCTTAAGCACCCACCCTATTTTTATATCTGCTACAGAATTCCCAAATGCTTCGAGAAATAATCAAAAGCTAGGATTTGCATCATATTTTACAATAAAAACGCAAATCGAGCAAAACAGTTAGGCAAAAGAGGAATTCTTAGAAAGTCTGTTTTCCTCATATGAATGTGACTTTCAAAAGAAAAATACAAAAATACTTAACTCTTAAAATTACATAGTAAGTAACCTCAAAATAAATCAGCAAGAAAACATAAAAAGTATAAAAAGGTGGATGGGTTTCAGGGAGTGGGGGTTGAAAGTGAACGTAAACGAAAAATCTTTTTGTACCATCTGATAGGGAATACAAAGTTATAAAACTTTTCAATTTGAACTATTTCGATTTCTACTAGCGTTTGAGAGTTACAGGGCTTTAAACGAGATTTACCGTATTTTCGATGGTAGCTTTTACCCTTTTAACGTAGAGCTCAACCGATGCAAAAAAATATCTGTCTAATGTTTTGACCCAGACTAACCTATATACCAAGTTTCAAAAAGATCGGTGAGGTACAATTCGTGCACGTCCCTTATAAGGTCGTTAGAAACCCGAATGTCAAGTCTAATAAAATAGATAAATGTAAATTGTGTATTGAACTAGAGTTTTCAGTTTTAAAGCTTCATTCACAATACACAAATTAGTAATTAGAATTAGTAATTACACTTAGCCGTAGAACCTTGTAAGCTTTCATAACAATATAATCATTCAGAATCAAACCAATTAGTAAAAAAAAAAAATAGTAAGTAATATGTTTCGATATAATATGCCACGGTGTTAATTGTTATTTTATCCCGATGAAAATAATACAAGCATTAGGCTTATAATTATATGTAAAAACAGTGTTTAGTTACCTTCAAAGGTACCGCGCAAAAATTATTTACACAATTTAACAATATTAGCTAGGGTAAACGCACCTAAGTACGTCCAGCTCCAGCCGCTCACCACCGAATCAATTATTGTTTTATAAATAAATTATGGCACCATAAATAACGGAGATTTTTAGCTTTGTGTTATCTACCATTCTTCGTTCTAAGGATTATGTTACATTCATTCCGGTAAATAAAAGTTATATGTTAATGATTAGAATTTATTTACTGCCAGTACGTGATTGTATTAACTACGACTGCCATTGAGTGCGTTTTTATTAACGAGAAACGTTGCATTCTAGGTAAGATTTGCGCATTTTTGTGGACATCTTCGTAAACATTTTTGTTTGGTAAATTAAAGCAATGGTCCTTCTTAATATTTAATACAAAAAATCCTGGATTTTGATTAAACAAATGTCGAAAATAAGGTAGGCAGAGTACCCGTATTCACAGATTCGTCTAGTCACCTGCTCGCCGCCTTCCACTGTCGTGCAGTAGGTATTCCACAATACTGAGATTTTATATTATCGTTGCTCGACTTTTTAATTTAATTTTGTTAATTAGCACCCACATTTATTAATCTTTCCATCATTTATTGGATAGTTATTATTCTCTTTAAAAAAAATCTAATTTTAGGAAGTCAACATGTCCAAACAACCAACTTAAGTAAAAAATTAACTTTTAAAGAGTATGATGTAGAAAGTGGGAATTAAATTCATTTGTTTATTAATTGTTACTTATTTTGTATTTGCATGTATTTTTTAAAATAAATTTATTTCGTTTCAATAAATCGTTTATGAGCAAATGCAAGAAAGGCATAAAATTGTTAAATTATTTTATGCTTATGGAGAGTAACGAAAATATCACTAAAAGAGATTTAATTTGCCAAACAGGTGATCCGAATAAAGCTTCCAAGAACTCATATGTAACCATTTAAGAAATAATCATTCCTCACGTTTATACGATGTTTATAGCTTTGTTTCTTAAAGGGCGGCTACTAGGACCTTGACGACGGATTTTTAGTAATTAGCGGCGGATTACGGGGCTAAGTGTCGGTTTTAATGAATTATTTTTTTTCTCATATAAAACTAAACGTTTAATGACTTTTGACGATTGAGCATGTATATCATTTAAATAAGCATAACTATACAGAAAGTTTCATTGATAAATATTATTTCGTTTTAAATTTAAACAAATTTGAACTGCAAATATTCTCTAGGTGGCAGAGGATTGGTGCTTTTACCCTACATAGTTTCAAGTTTAATTAAAAATCTTAATAATTTCTTTAAAGCAGTCATGATAACTTGCATACAAGTTTTCAACTGCCTTAAATGTCTTTCTAAGGTATAACCTGTCTTAGCAAGACGAAAAAAGAAGACAAAATCAGTTGCCGTGGTAGTTAGAGAATGTTTAAATTTAATAAAGAGAACATAAACCAACTCAATGACTTTTACATGGTGAAATACAAATTGAACATAAATAAAGACAAATTTACAAAAAGTAAAATGGATAAAGTTATAAAACCTACAAAAAATGACAATGAAGCTAAAATTGACGACACATTTATAGAAGTAATTCAAACACACATACCTGCAAACGACAAAAGAAGTATACCTACTGATTAATAGAATATAGAACAAATAGACGCAAGCAATTATAATCACTTCCAAAGAGAGCAACCCAACCCAACGCGATAATTGGAGGGAAATAACCTTACTTTCATGAATTAGCAAAATAATACTGCAAAGAATAAAATTTGTTACAAACATAAAATTAACAGAAAACTAAACAGGCTCTCACAAACGATTATCGAGCATGCCTCGATTTTTAAACAATTGTATGACGTTGTCACAATATCAACTACCAAATTGACATATTTTGATGAATAATAAAACTGATATATGACAACCGGGAAAAACAGGATTGGGACCCTGGGCGATAACTTACCGTCAACATAAAGTAAACGTGCTGCTTGGCCAGCTCGGAGGGTCGGAGATTATTCTCAAAAGATAAAGTAGAGAAATGAGTCAAATTAATGGGCGCCAATGACGATAGTGTCTGTTCAAATAGTAAAGGCTGTGTTATAAACTATTGTAGTAGTTGTCAAGTGTCTACATCACTCGATGAATAGTAACGAAATTATATATAAGAGAGATGCAAGGACTAGGGCATATAATTAGGAATATTGTCAACGTAAACCACAGACAAAGTAAAGAACCGCTAAATACATTTTTAGTTGGTCTGCAGCCATCAACAAACAATAAAATTGCACAAAATTGAAAATTAACAAAACAAAATAATACATATCGAACCACCTCAAAGGATAGAAATATTGTTTAGTGTACACGTTGTCAAATGGCCACATACGAACGTACTGTAATAGGCTCTACCTATTTGTAAAGTGTGGAGGGTTTAAACTATTGGGCGTAAAAACGAATTGCAATGAATATAAAACCGAAATAAACTCAAAAATAAAATTCAATGTAAGCTTAAACAACACCAACAAAGCTGAAGATGTAATAAAAATAATAGAAATTCTAAAGTATGCTGGTAAACCAGCTACATCAAATTTGGAAACATAAAATGTTGTACTAACATCTCCATAAAAATAAAGAACTGATTGCTGAGGAAGGGAGAGACCTAGCAAAGTGGCACCAAAATCACACCCCAGCCGACAGAATTTTATACAACCATTTACGTAGCAGACTGAAATTAAAATTGAAACAATTGTATGTCGAGAGTTTCGCAGAACACATTACGAACCTAAACCGTTATGCTAACTCAATATGGCTTCCAATCAAATCCTCCTGAAAACAAACAACAGCTACTCCGATAAGTACAGAAACCCTTAAGTAAAGCAAAGAGAAACAAGCGGAATTATTTACCCATTACCTGGTGAAAGTGCTCACTCCTATCAACAGTAGAACAGTATCAACAATGCTATGGACAGTTGTCTAAGTAAAAAGCCTCTAACTTCTAAGAAGATCAAAGAACACTACTCTGAAACAACAAGACGGAGCTGAAAATAGACCAATAGCTACTAAGATAGTGAAAGAACTTTTTAAGAAAGGGTTAGTGATGTTAACCTATACCTTCAACGCAATATTGAGGCTTATATATTGGCCAAAAGAGTTTAAAATGTCAGAAATTATCCTCATCCTTAAAGCAGGAAAACTAACAAGCTTGCTCTCTTAAACCTGTAAATTATTGAAAAAACTACTGCTTCGACGTATAAATCCCATTCTAGTCATAATACCTTCACACTAGTTCGGATATCGTCAACAGCGCTCAACCGTCCATCAGTGCCATCGAATGGTACATGTTATCAATAAAGCTCTAAAAGACAAAAAGCATTGCTCGGGAGAATGTTAGTCAAGCATTTTAATAAGGTATGGTACGATGTCCTGTTCTATAAAATCAAAAAAATCCTTTTATTACCATACTACATCTGAGTACAAGTCAAACCTAATGTAAAAACAATTCTAAACAACATTCTATTAATGTTGATGGAGTTTCTCAAGGTAGTGTTTTGCGATCCACACTATACCTACCTACCACATTAGGTACATTTGGAGATGATAACACACGAAGACCTAGTTACAGCAAGCCCAAGAAGATTAGCACTTACAACTGGATAAATGGTTAATAAAATGAAAAATTGAAAATCAACAAAACCAAATTTCAACCCCTCAAAAAAGGAACAATTTCCGTCAGTTTTAATTAACAACGTGGAAAAACCTATAATATTAAGTGTGAAGCAACTGGAAATCCATTTGGGCAGTATAATCAACTGGAGAAAATACGTAACAAAAAAACGAAAATGGATAGACTTGAAAAGGAAGGAACTATTTTGGTTGCTAGGTAAAAGATCAACAATATCAGGTTAAAACAAAATTTTTATTAAAAACTATAATTGTGCTAATTTGGTCCTATGGCATAAAACTGACAGGGTGTGCTAGACATGCTACGAGCGCAGTCAAGAATTCTAACTGAAGCACTATAGTACGTCATAAACCAGCATTGCGCTAATTTAGAATTTCATATTCCCCTTCAACCACTAGTGCAAGAGTGAAACAACATAAGATTGAAAAGAATCTGACCAATAGACCTGAAGTGAGATAGTAGTGGTTTTCTCAATGGAGAAGCCTCATTAGGACAGTAGTGGAACTATAAACAACTGGTTCCCATGCCGGCAGAATAACTTAAAAAATGTGATTCTGATTGATGTTAAATACAATTGTGAAAATTGACTTAATTTACTGAGATTGATTTTTATTACAACAAGAATTCTCCTACTGATTTTTAAAAAAAGTTGCACGAATTACTAAAGTCAACTGTTCTAATGTATGCGACCACCAAGATGCATTTATCGCCTTAATAAATCAATTGACAAATGGCAGGTTTAAACTTCTTGGTAGCGGAATAAACGGTTTTAGAAGAAAAGTGGTATAAACGACACGAAATACCAAGAAATAGGGTGAGTTTTGTCTTCAATAACTAGAATATTTCGATAAATCATTACAGAATTTTAGGCTTTGTTGGTCTTTTGCGACCCTTATTAGAAATAAATAAAGATTTTACAAGAAGGTTTACTTTCTTTATTTTTACGGAAGGGATGAAATGTGCGAACCTCGTTTTCTAATACCTTCACAATATAACTTCCAAATAAAAGGTCTTCCAATAACAGAACCTAGACGGGTTTAACGATATAGCTGGTTTCAACCTATTTTTAAAAGACAAAGTAGAGAACGAGTGAAATTAATGGGCGTCAATGATGGTAACGTCTGTTCAAATAGTAAGGCTCTGTTATAAACCATTTATTAACTAACCAAACTAACCAAACACAAAATATTGATTGAAGGAAAAATGATAGTGTAGAACGATAAACAAAACAAATAAATAAAGTCCATATCAAATTGCACCGCAAAATAAATGCGGTATTTGCGTAATTCACTTTGTAAGGTAAGATCTATGTAAATTCTAGAATTTCGTTGCCGCGACATAAATAAATAATTGACAACAATCCAATAGACGTATCAGTATCCTAACAAGACAAAAGGCTTGCTTTAAATAAAAAATTAAATTAAATTAAAAAAAGAAACATTGTACTATTATCTTAGTATTTTTATGCGCAGATCGTTCTTGTAGGTGACAGTTAATAAGCAAAGAGTGATTGTTTCAACTTAATTTGTTTAAAATAAACGATAAAGAAAATTAAAGATCCCAACAGCTGACTTACGACTCAAATAACCTGAATACATTAGCTATGTTGTCAAATAATAGTAAAGTAAACTCGTTCTTACAATAAAATAACTCTACATAATAATTTGATCACGAATTAGTCGTAAATAATTAAGTCTAACTTAAGCTATTATTAAATATACACAGAATTTGAAGCTCACGCAACTAATTGTATCAGGTAATCCATTTATTTGACGGACGGGGCTTATTGAGACACAATTGCACTAAGAAATTAGTTACAAGCACGCGCATATACGTATCTTAACGGTTTAATCTCACTATAGCTGACTCAATTCTTGATAACCTTCTATCAACTCGCCCTTCAAACAAGGACAGTTCAGCCTGAGATTCACGAGGCAAGTCCTAGTGCAGGAATGAGTTAGACAGGCAGTCGACCAATGTGTTTCCTTGAGAATTGTCCTGTCGGTATTCTTCTAGTGCTTCAACAGCTAGGAATATGGTATTAAATAAAAGACACCCCAAGCAGCACACAATATTATAAAAATATTTTCAAAAAATATTCCAGTAATATTAAATGTAACACTTGAATATTATGCTTACATTAGCTGAAAATATTTTCTCGATATTTTCTCTTAATATTTTTTTAATATTTGCTAATAACATTATAAGAACATTATTCCATAATATTAAGATAATATTTGGAACGAACATTATACTTATATTTGGTACCAAGCAGTACACAATATTACAGTAATATTTTCAAAAAATATTCCAGTAATATTAAATGTAACATTTTTGAATATTTTTCTTACATTAGCTGAAAATGTTTTCTTGATATTTTCTCATAATGTTTTGTTAATATTCGGTAATAACATTATAGTAATATTTTCAAAATATATTTCAGTAGTATTAAATGTAACGTTTTTGAATATTTTCCTTATATTAGCTGAAAATACTTTCTTAATATTTTCTCATAATGTTCGCTAATATTTATTCAAGTTGGAGTGTATTGATATAAAATAATACAATACAAGAAAAAGTGCTCTCCAAAAGTTTTAAATATGTGAGAGGATTGTATAGAAGTACCTCTAGATAGATCTGTTTCGACGTTATTCTGGTTTAATCAGTAGAGTATAACGTTTTATAATTCTCACAACTTCATGCTGCCCTATATATAGAACTCAAATAACGACATGCATAGCATGAAGCTTTAGCGCCGACATCTCATAGTCATCACCGCAACCACACAAGGTGCAAGAGTCAACACGCCCCCACTCGCCATAACTCCTTCTAGAGATTTTTGTCTAGGATGTCGTAAAACTGTGAATGTAATATCCGCATCATTGTATAATATTCTAGTAATATAAAATATAGATATAGCCTGAATATGTTTAGGTAATATGTTACTAATATTTGTTCCTAATATAGCATCAATATTAGATCAGATTATACAGATGATATTTGTTTTACTTCTACTAATTTAATGAATGCAAAAAAGCTTTAGTTTTATTGTTTATCATCTTTATTTATTCATTTGATAACGGATTACATCAATTTACAAGTAATATACATACAGATTATGAAATATATAAAACATAACTATTATAAACAACATGTGATGAATTCATAGATGCAACAGTACTTCAATTATACTGATGACCTTATGAATTGATCGAAGTGTAGGTCCTGGGTTTTATTCAATCAACAGAAGTTAATTTCGAAATTGAAACTACTTCATGCCATTATCCATATTTTTCTAGATTCCTCACTTTCTTTTATCTAAGAAATATTAATAACTAATTAATTAAATAAAAATCTAATAACACTTGAACATACTTGAGAAAATTCAAATATTTCTTGGCAGACATCCTCTTGCTGTGGACAAATACAAGCGGACACAATTTTTAAGTCAGCTTTTGAAGTTCAAACTTGATTTCATCATCTACAGGAAATCAAATAAGTCTTATAAACTACATCTCATAATCGCACTACATATTACCCACAACTGAGTATCATCATCTGACGAGATAAGAATTTTATTTCTTTTTTCAATTTCCATCTATTTTAATTTGTTGGTGAATACAAATACCTGTTGTATAACTATTTTTATATTATTCACATAACTTAATATAATCCCTGATTATTTATTAGCATATTTTATATGGGACACAATTGTTTTCTAAGAAGATTTTACACAATAATATGTTATTCCAGATATAAAAAGACAGGACTTGAAGAAACAGCAACAGTGTTCACAATGTCGTTTTAGCAGTCATTTCATTTTATATTAATGTAGTGCTAATTTTAATTTAATATTTAATTTAATAAAACACATTAGCAATATGAGTGTACAATAATTATTAAACCTAACAAACAAGACACAACATGCCCACAAATGCAAAGAGATAATTCTATGAAGGACGTCTGCATCCACACATAACACTTAAAAAAAAGACATAAAGTGTAAATGTAAATGAACTTTTGTGCAGAGTTGTTTAGTCTAAAAACTAATCTGAATAAACTGAATTTTTAAAAATAATCCAAAAAAGCGAATAAGAAATACAGCAAAACTATTTTCTATTAGTAGTCTGCAATTATTGTCATTTTTTATGTTACTGTGTTATGTATATGTACATGTCCGTATTTTCATGCTTACATAATTAATTTTATCAAATATGAACTATAAAATTTCACAGATGAGAATGAAATGCAAAGCTGCAAAACTTGTGAAGATAGACATTTAGGCAGGTACCAAAATATATGAAATTTGTACGTTTCGGTTGTAAATATATTTATAAAAATAGAAGACCTACCGACCGACGGTCAGAGCAATAAATCAGCAATAAACCCCTTAAAAGATTAAATAAGAATAAGTATGCAGGCAATCGTACCAAGCAACTAAAATCAATTTTACCGTTAAATGTGCAATGTTTAGATTAAAATACCTCATGAAAATCAAAATTAATTGTAACAAAACAATTACGTAAGTCATTTCAGAGATATTTAATTAGTTATATGGCTTATGAAGTTTACCTTTGCGGTGATAATTAAGGAAAAAGAACGCATTTCTAATTCTTATAACACATCACCAAAGCATGTTTTCTGATATTATACTACTATAAAGTTCTTGTAAGGGTTACTAACATAAACAATTACCACTAAATACCAACATAGTATGTGTATGATCTGCTATTTGCTAGTTTTATCAAGTTATTTATTTAGTTATTAACCAGAATGCCCAGAATTTATATTATATGATATGTACAATAATTACTACATTGTAGGTGCTGGGTATGTTACCTAGCACATAGTATAGGTACATACAAGAGGCATAAGCAAAATTCGTGGGATAAGTTTCTTTCAGAAACCGGCAATGGGTTAGTTTTAATTAGTTTAAAATAGTTGTTAGGCTAGTAACTGTAACATTATTTAGATACCATCACAAATTCAAAAAAGTTATTAACATGCCCTGTAACCTTCTTGAAACTCTTAAGTGAAATACAAATTTATTGTTTAAAACTGAGAATTTCTTCAAATTATTACTTCAAAGTTTAAAAGGTTTAAAAAGAAATTATAAACCCAAACTTCCAGGTAGGACCTTTAAACACAAAACATATGTATATTATTGTATAACTTCAATAAAATACTTTTATTGGTAAACACAATTTGTTTATTTACATGAGGCGTACACTTTTACACAAAAACTAAATTAAATTATTTCTGTATTAACTTTAAAATAGATTAATATTGATTTTGTTATACTAGACGAACTGACGTTGTTATAATGAACGAATGAATGGAAATGAACCTCGAAAAACCAAGTTTAAAGGTTTTTATGCCCTTCGATTAACCTGATGTGACTTGTAGGAAGATTTTAGAAATAACAATACTTTGAAAATGGGTCGTCACGGAAACCCTTACAAATCTTTGAAAGGTATATTTGGAAGCTTCCTACGTTTATAATAAAGGGTTTTCCAATAAGAAGTGTTATTTTGAATAGCCCGCTATTTCGGTAGATGTCACTTTTGAAGCTATCATTTTTTGACATTTGACAAGTAGAAACTACGCCATTAATAAATATGGAACGATACACGCTTCAACAACGCATTGAAATTATTAAAATTCACTATAAAAATGGTGAAAATTTGGCAGAGACGGTTCGTAAAACTCGAACATTTTTGGGTCACCGTGAAGCACCTTGTCGGACCGCAATACAGAAATTGGTGAAAAAATTCGAGCTCTTGGGACAAGTTAGTGATGTGAAGAATAAAACCCGTGCACGTCGCTCAAGAACAGCCGAGAATATTGCTGTTGTAGCCGAAAGTGTTAAAGAAAACCCAGGTTTGTCCATTCCTCGTCGTTCTTTGGAATTAGCCATTCCACAAACGTCATTACACCGTATTTTGCATAAAGATTTGGGTCTTAAGGCTTATAAAGTCCAGTTAACACAAGAACTCAAGCCGGCCGATCATCAACAACGTCGTGTCTTTGCTGATTGGGTCGTTGAAATGCATGAAAATGATCCAGAATTCCATCGAAAAATCATCTTGAGTGATGAGGCCCATTTCCACCTCGGTGGCTTCGTCAACAAGCAAAATTGTCGGATCTGGGGCTCAGAAAATCCAAGAGTTATTGTTGAAAAGTCTCTCTATCCTCAACGTGTGACTGTTTGGTGCGGTTTATGGTCCGGCGGAGTCATTGGACCTTACTTTTTCGAAAATGAGGCTGGAGCAACAGTTACGGTGACTGGATTGCGCTATCGAGAGATGATTAACGATTTTTTATGGCCGGAATTGGATGGTATTGATCTGGACAACGTTTACTTTCAACAAGACGGCGCTACGTGCCACACAAGCAACGAAACCATTGATCTTTTACGGAAAAAGTTTCCGGACCGTGTTATCTCTCGAAGAGGTGATCACAATTGGCCACCGAGATCTTGTGATTTAACACCTTGCGACTTCTTTCTTTGGGGCCACGTGAAAGAGAAGGTCTACGCCAACAGCCCAGCGTCGATTCAAGACCTCAAAGATGGAATTCGTGAGGCTATCGAGGACATAGGGCAGCCACTTTGCGATTTGGTTATGGAAAATTTCATGAAAAGGATATTGTCCTGTAAGCGTGGTCGTGGTGGTCATTTGCCTGATGTTATTTTCCATTATTAACGGCATACCTTCCTCTTTATAATGAAATAAACATCCGATCATTTATATTAAAAAATGGCACTTTTCTTTGAATATCAAAATAACACCTCTTATTGGAAAACCCTTTATTTACCAATTTTAATTATTTATGCAGATATACAACAATCTGAGGGTGTGAATCAAATTTCGTTTTGATAATGCATCACGAAAAAAAAAATATTAGCTCTGTTAATATTTAGAATAATAAATATTGCAAATTAGAGTTGAGTATTATATTATTTTATGTTACGTATTATATCAGACAGAGTAACTTATATAAAGAATTACGAATCTGATTTAAAAAGTGTAATAGAGGTTTACTTTTTAATACCCATATTCGTTTAAATGTTTTTGCTAACGCGTTGTACACATCATTGTAAAAGTAATAATAATATACATCCAAAATATTATTGTATTATAACGCTTTAATATTAATATAATATTACCTGAAC
>VTPC01007628.1:94864-161591 GCA_011009095.1 Ignelater luminosus
TATTATAACGCTTTAATATTAATATAATATTACCTGAACATTTTGTAGATAATGTTACCTTATAACTTTTACACAACATTTTTTTTATATCATATGAAAATATTACCAGTAGTTACAAACTAAATATTAAGAGAATATTTTCTAAAGGTTATGACAATAATATAAAGAAATACTTTTATCATGATGTTATCATAATATTTTTTCCGAATATTATATTATCTTACAATCTAATATTCAGGTAATATTATCTGGACATCACGAATATTCGCACGACATTCGGAGTTGTCCTAATATTACCTGAATATTACTAGAATATTTTTATGAGATTGTGTGCTGCTTGGGACGTCAGTTCATTAGATGGTTATGTTGACAGGGCAGAAACAACTAACCTTTTATACCTTCTTGTGGACAAAACTCGATGGCGAGAACCTTTTTAAGATGAGTTTATCTGTAATACGGGTTCTCAAAGCCAGCAACGACTCTTAGCTATTCGAAATCTTTTTTGGGTCAAGAAAAGAATTTATCTGTAGCGGTTTTTTACAACTATAAGCTTTGCATAAATAAAGACGAATTAACATGAAAAGCATTAAAAAGATAGACGACAGGACGAAACACACACTCCTGGCTTCTACAAGGCAACTTAACTGTATAGATAATGGACTTATAATAGCAAATACATTCTTTCAGCATTAAGAAATACATAAAATAACTAGAGAAGTTGCAAGTCGCATAGAAAAATTAATAATGGACTACATGCTAATACCCAAAACTTTAAAAAAGTAGTTAAAGATGTGAGAGTTAAAGAAGCCATGAAGTTGAAAGCGATCATTATTCGCTAGAAGTTATTTTCTTAAAGAAGACATACCTGGGAATAATGCAACGTAAGAAATTTGAAGCCGAAAACAAAATTAGAATTAAAGTATACAGGAAGAAATATGCAAAATTAATAAAACAGCAACATAATAACTTAACAGAAAATACAACAGTAATGATGTAGAAAAATTGTGAATGAAATACAAATAAGTAATCCGGAATGCAGCTAAAGAAATTTATGAAACGAGTAAGATAGGCAAAGGTTTTAAGCCGGTGTTATGGACGATATGATAAAAGAATGGGACCAACAACTAAAAAAGTTTTACTTAGACTATAGAAAATTGCAACCAACAAACTTGGAAGTGTGTTCTTTGCTTTCACAAATTAGATCTTCAGTGTTTTGTTAAATCCCTTCACTGCTTACTCTACCGGTAAGATTGTCATCAAAAAATGTTATTTCAACAGAAATGTCTCAAATTAATAAGTCATAAGGTCTAGTAGCCTTAATTTTACCAAAAAAAAGGTCAGGCGATCAATAATTTCAGTGATAGCGAAACAACCTAAATATAAATGAAAGCAAGTGACAAGCTGTTTCTAAAAAAGACTTATGTGACAGAAAGCTATAATAAACCTAGAGGAAAAGTTATTTTGAAGCAAAAGTGGTGTCATCATAAATAATTATCAGAAAACATTTGAAAAACAAAGATTCGATTTTGGATAAAAAATATCTTCTGATTCTTATTGCTAAAATCAACAAGTGTAAACTTTTTGGATTAAATTCTCGACAAGAAATTTATTATTATTATTTTATTAACTATGCGATTCTAGTGATTATCTAACACAAATATTATCTAGTGAACTTATGAAACGATCTTCACTATTAAACATATTAAGCACATCAGGTTAATTTGCATAAAACTACGTACCTACTTACATTTTAGTCTGGGTAAATACAACCTACATCGTACATTGATCCTTTGCGTTAAATGAAATTGCGTCTTGGAATTCAATACTACAGAAAATCTTCTAATTTAAATATAGAGAAAACTGTTGACTAAGTTTTGATTTTATCCATGTCTATTTCTAGAACACTTTGTTAAGGATATGATTA
This sequence comes from Ignelater luminosus, assembly GCA_011009095.1. Lineage (NCBI taxonomy): Eukaryota > Metazoa > Arthropoda > Insecta > Coleoptera > Elateridae > Ignelater > Ignelater luminosus. The sequence goes on from VTPC01007628.1 coordinate 96,789, forward strand.
AATAACGTACAAATTAACTAATAACCACTTAAAAACATTTTGTTGAATGTACTAGTTGCTGTTCTATTTGACTGTTGAAAACAAGCAAGAACAGAACAATTATTGTTGATCTAAAATTAAATTTAACAGCGAGTATACTGCGTGAATTAATAGCGGTTACATACTTGTTGCGCTAATTGTTCTTTTCAGTGAGACCTGTAGAGCCCCTATTCAATTTTGCTGTCGCGCTTTTTATTCCAGTTCGTTTATTATTATTATTATTATTTTATATAATTTCTTAGCATTACTAAGTTTTCTCTTTTAAAATAGTCAAGAAAATGGAAATAATTTGTAAAAAATGAAAACCTAAAATAATTATAATAACAGTTGCAATGATTAAATTTGAATAAAGTATAGTTGTAGCTAATTGGGGCAAAGATATAATTTATGCGCTAGCAGTTTTTCTTCTGTAATTAGACCTAGATGAGTTCTGTATTCCTAGCAACGTCTATGAATAGTAATGTCAATTAGAAGGTAGGAGAACAGGAATGGGTTTTATTGTCATTTCCCCTTTACTAGTGTATTGATTTCATTTGCAAATTGTATGAACGCGACGTTTGTTCTACTTTCACCTAAATGTCTACAGTATTATTAGTTAAGTATAACATCAATTAATATGTACAATGTGAAACTTTTTTTGTAGACAAGTAAAAACTCAAACATATATAGAAAATGGTATGAAATGTACCTTGGATGCAAGTACTATTCACTATTAATTATTACTTTCAATTTATTTACAGATATTACAAAGACTGTAACTTATTACTAAGAAAGTAGAACTCGAACTGATCTAAAATGTACTATACATATAAATATGTCTTGAGATAACGACGCTTTTAAACTATTACACCCACGATCACTTTTAATATTTTCCATTTTTAATTCCAGGGGGTAAAGTAGTTGAACGGATGATCAAAAGCTCTTATTTTACTACCTCGTCCCAGCAATACGGTAACAATTCGGCTCATTTGCTATATTGTGCTCATGGGCACAGATGGACTTTCTTAGAATACTTCATAAAGAATAATCAACCCAGTGAATTAAAATTGGTTGAGTAAAACGGCCATTCTTCGGTGTTAATGTAAGGTGGGAAATATGTTTTCGTACTTAAGAGTTCGAATTCTGTGAGCAGAAACTGGATTTTTCAGAAAGATTCATTATTGTTTATCAACGTTTTATTGACTCCAGAAGACCTCAAAAATAATGCAACGTATACTTCCTAGTAGTTGAGTCTAACGCCTCTGTCCATGAAAAACAAAGGTATCTTATCATTTGGTGTTATTCCGACCCAAACCAAACAGAAGCGAGTTTTTGTAGTCTTAAAACTGATTATAAAAATTAAATGATTGCTCAATTGCCGAAAAAAAATTTACTGTAATTGCCTAAGTAGAACAATTGAAATTTGGGGGGGGGGTTAATAACACTTATACCTTTCACATAAAAACTTGTTGTGGTGTCTTTTATATACTTATGCTACGTTAGTGGTAATCGCCTAAAGTTGCAAACGACTGTACTGTAATCTTTTGGTATTGGTAGAAGGACGCAAAATATTGATAACGAGTGATATAACATAAGGGCACACGCATACTAATATCAGTACTTACGAATTCTATCCAATTGCAAGAGTGGTTTGATAAGTGTATAGCCTGAGCATGAAAATGGCACTACAGGTCAAAATGCTTTTATAGTTACGATGGTCCATTCTTCAGATGGCATTCTAAAAATGTCGGTCATTTTGGACCCGTAGTTTTTGCTTGAGAATCGATGTCAGTCATTTGTAAAAATTGAAGCCGGTCGAATATGGTTCAGTTATAAAATTCTTGCGTTTGAAGGGTCAAACTCCAACGGAAGTAAAAGCAGTGTTTGACTCTATCTATAAAGAGTCTGCCCCTTCGTTTGCCACCGTGAAAAATTGAGCGGCAGAGTTCAAACGTGGTCGTACGAATGTGTTTGATGAAGAGGGTCCGGGAAGGCCAAAAACAGTAACCGTTGAGGATATCATCAAAAAAGTCCATAAAATCGTGTTAAATGATTGTCAAATGAAAATAAGAGAGATAGCACAGACCGCAGGCATATCAACAGAATGCGTTTTTAAAATATTACATGAAGATCTGCACATGAGGAAGCTGCCCCCGCGATTGGACCAAAAATACATGAGCATGGACATCTTAAAGAAGCTGTTGGATCGATTTAAGCGTAATTCAATGAACTTTTTGCGGCGATTTGTAACTGTTGATGAAACATGGGTCCATTATTACACACCAGAGACCAAACAGTGGATTCAACAAGCGAACCAGCTCCGAAGAAGGCGAAGACGGTGGCATTGCCCGGGAGAGCAATGGCAACTATTTTTTGGGATTCACATGGCATATTGCTCATAGACTAGTTGCAGAAAGGAAAAACAATAACAGGATTGTATTATGCTTCATTATTGGACAGGTTGAAGAAAACAATCCAGTCCAAATGACCTCAAAGGCAGAGGAAAACAGTCCTCTTTCATCATGACAATGCGCCGGCTCACACGTCGATGTTCGCAATGGCCAAAATTCATAAACTTGGCTTCGAGTTGGTCCCCCACGCCTCGTATTTCCCAAATCTGGCTTTGAGAAACTATTTTCTCTTTCTATACATGAAAACATGGCTTGGAGGAAAGAAATTCACGAGCAGTGATAAGATGATAGCCACCGTGAATGCGTATTTTGCAGACTTTCAGACATCGTATTTTTTGGAGGAGACCAAAAAGTTGGAAAATCGATGGATGAAGTATCTAGACCTAAAAGGGGACTATGTAGAAAATTAAAATTGATTTTGACCAAAACGACACTTCTTTCTATGTTAATCTAAAGACTTATCAAACCACCTTCGTATAAGAACATTAGCCGTCATGTCAAAATTTTCAAGGTGAGAGACTACCAACAACAATCTGTATACAAGTATATGATTCGTATAAAAGATACTTGTTTTAAATTATAATATTCATTATTAACAAAAACAACAACTAATTCATAATTTGCGGCCAATCCCGAAAGCTATCCAACATAACTTCTTTAAAAAACTAGAACCAAATGTTGACATAAACAGTAAGTGGTGAACAAACTATATCTTCCTCCCACACATCAAAGCAGATAAAAAAAGAATGGGCCTTACCGTCCTTTCCTGTTTCTCCTTATTGGTGATACCCTTTTCGTTTATTGTACCTCTTGACTGACTAGGTCTCACAGCATTTCATGGTTACATCTTAAGGTGATGATTCTACTATATTACCAAAACGAAAAAGGAAACGGGAGCAAAAGAAAAACCTGTGGCAACATTAGATGATAGTCTTTTTAAACCCGAGATTTAAACAGTCACACACCTGTGGCAAACAGGTCCTGTTTTATATTTGTTAAATTACCTCAAAAAGGCAAAAAAACTTTGCTTTGTATGTAGTTATTCCCTTTCAGAAGTTTATTATTTTTCAAAAAAAACTTTTTGAAAAATTTGTTGTTTTTTTACAAGTCAAAAAACCAAAAGCTTTCTTTTTTCCTTTTTACTTTCCTCTTTTTTTTTAGACCTACTCCCCCCGTTGTTTTCCGTTAGCATGGTTTGTAATACCTACCAAGTACATATATCTATAAAAAAATGCTACAGTGGAGATGTGCTTTCCTCTTTGCATCAATTTTTCTCATCAGTTTTAAGTCTGTGTTGTAAACGAGCTGTATTTGCAGATACAATCGTGACGTGACTTTCAACTATCGAATCTAGTAGCAAGTTCCAAATAACGTCGATTTGTTTTTATAGTGTCCAATTAAAGCCGTTTTTAAGATTGTTTATGTCCTAATGTTGTTAATATCAAATTAACTAACAACATTTGTAAAACACCTTTTTTCGCCGTAGCCGGTAAAGATCCGAACGGAACAACAGACACGGCCTCGAACCAGGCAGCTAGCATCAGCATTCCGGCCAGCTTTAGGTTACTAGTGTTATACTTGTATTGCACGTATGATTTTAATTGGTTACAATGTCGAGCATCTCTGTAAACTAATAACGCGTGGCGATTTTCTGGAAGGTTTTTTCCGCCCCGTTATGTCCAGCAAGTGACAAATCGTGGTATTCTGAAAGCACAAGGTGCTTTTCCTGTGCTGATACCAACTGCTGTGGTTCTCGGTGTTTGCGTCCAGGTCTTGTCGCAAAATCATGTATCCTTTTTTTGTCCACCTGCAGACTGTTTCTACATTGTCGTTCTCGAAAGCGCCACTTAACTTTTTCAGTTTCAGTTCCATCTGTTGCGTAGCACATATTTGGCTACCGGGATGGGTACGCTAACCTCGTTTATCTCTACAGCAGCGGCGTTTTCACCTAGTGTCGACTTGTTCAGCAACTACGTTTACTTTTCCAGGAATATATGTTATCTTCAGGTTAAAGGGTTGGGCCCACCGTGCTAGGCAACCTGTTGGTGACTTCAGTAAAAGCAGCCACCTCAAGGGTTAGTGGTCAATGCCAAAGGTGACCTACAAACCTTTGATGCATCCGTGGAATTTCTTTACACTCTACACCATTACTAGAGCTTCTTTTGCTGTCATTCAATAATGAATTTTCACTGGAGTGAATAGCCTGCTCGCGTACTCCACAGGACGTTCTTCAGGTTCTTCACCCTGCGACAGAACGGCTCCCAAAGGATAAATTACTGGCATCAGTGCGCAGCGTATACAATTTAGTAACGTAACGGTAGAAGACAACAACGCCCTTTTCAGGGAATGGAAAGCGTTCTGCTCTTCTTCTACCCATTTCCACGAAGCGTTTTTCTTCGTCAGGTTGAATAACGGTCTCGCGATTTCTCAGAATTGTGGAACAAATCGTCTATACCACAAACATATCTAATAAAAAGTTAACATCTGTTTAAAATTTTGCGGGGGGTTTTGGTTAATTATAGCGCATACCTTCTTCGGGTCCACTTGGACGCCTTCAGGCGTAGGTGTTCTAGATTTCACACGCGAATACACACTGTTCACGCTTAGCACGTAATTTAAGTAAAAGAAGTCTCTCAAAATGTCTCGTAAATGTTCACCTATAGTGTCTGGTATTATTATCAAATCGTCCAGATAAACAGCCAGCGTTTGGTCTGTAAGACTGGCTCGAAAAGAATCGATTAACTTCTGGAACATAGAGCCAGAGTTTTTAAGGCCGAAAGGCACAATAGTACGTCTTATCTTTGTCTTTTTTCTTCACGTGCACTTGCCAGTATTCCAAGCGAAGGCCGAAAGCTGACATAAAGGCGACACGTTTTGTAAAATGAAGAATATCTTCTACTATGGACGCATTCTTTATTATTGCGTTCAACTTGCAATAATCAACACATAGCCTTACACTTCTTTCCTTCTTGGGTATATGTACTATAGGAAATACCCAACGACTTTCACATTCTTCAACGATTTATTTCTCTTTCGAGAAAATTTCTTCTAAACTGTGGGAGGCGATGTGAAGGCACTGAAATAAGAGCATGGTTTTCTATGTCAATCGCGTGTCTGCCGAACTCTGTAGGCTTTGTCCCTGGTTGAAAGATTTATTTGTTACTAGCTGACCCGGCAGACTTTGTACTGCCTCAATCGATGAATAAAAAAGCTAAGCTTTTGTATAAAATAAATTTATAACAAACAAAAGGAATTCGTAATAATAAAAAAAATGCTCGGTATAAATGAGGTTTATTATTATTTTCAATTAATTACACATGATTTAAAATTAAAATTCTTTAAACTATTCTTTCAATTTGATTTCTGAACGACAGGGCCAACATCAAATGTTTTTTTTTTTATTTAATTCCCAACATTTTCATATTTACTCACCTTTCAAACCTTCCCTGGACTTCCACAAATAATTCAAGACCAAAATTAGCCAAATCGGTCCAGCCGTTCTCGAGTTTTAGCGAGACTAACGAACAGCAATTCATTTATATATATATATATATAGATTCCTTAGCAAGTTGTTTATTGGTTGCCTGTCTTGTGTTAGATTAATCCCTTAATCGTTCGTAGATCTACCAAACTTACTAAACACACGTCGAACAACAAATGCGTATCCTCTTCATTCGCGTAATTGTTTTCTACATGTGGCACTACAATACTACACCCGCATAGATAATCCCAGTAGGGTATTCTAGTCTGAGACTAAAGACAATAAAACTATTTACATCTTCGTTGGTCCTTTCACAAAACTTCCATTGTTCGGTGTCGAACTAGAATCATCATACCGTATTACATCTTGATAGTAAATTTAGCAATACTTCTGTTTCGTTTGGATCAAATAAATTTACTATGCGTCATACATTCGAATTTCTTCTTCTATCAGCAGCTCTTATGGATATCAAAACAAATCCTAATAATTACATTACAGTTAGATTTTTTTCGGACTCTGCATTTTAAAGCAACATGCTTACACAAAAGAATTTTATTTTCACAAAAATTCACAAGAAACATATAATTATATAAAGAGAATCATAAAAGCCGAGTGTTGTTCGGGCAGTAGCACCTTCCTTTGTCTCTATACTACGACACTTTAAAACTGTTATACCCATGATCCCCTTAGGATTAAAAATAAATTTAATCTTTCCGGGTCTAAAGGAAAAAATAAACAAGCAATACCGTAACATCGATTGTTACCAAGGTGATGCACGGCGTTATAAAGCTTGCCCGAGTGTTTTAAATTAGTTTTCAGTATCAGAATTACAAAAGCCTATTTCTTTTCGTTTATTTTTATATCAAATTACTCGGAAATGCAAAAATAACGTAACCCGTAACTGCTTCAAACAAAAGAATCCAAACACAAAAATATAGCTCAATAAGTATATCGAAAGCACAAAACAAAAGTAATTTATTACCCAAAATAATATCTGCAACATCATCTTGAAAAGTATATTGCACAAAAAACAAATTGTTTAATACATTTTGTAAAATTAACTAGAAATTTTGTATTTCTTAATTGATGTAACTTAAACTAAAATAACAGCTAACGGTGTCAGATGGACGTATCTGCGTCCTGTAAATACAAAAGGTTTGTATATAAATAAGCAGTAAAGTGTAATTGAGATAACAAGCTCTATGTATAATACTATTATTATTACTTCAGACTTTTTAATTTGTAAAAACGGTTTTTTTTTTAATTCTAGACACCCTTGATGAGCAATAAATGCATAAAAATAAAATAAACTAAAAAGCTAATCAGCAGGCCGATGGTCTTGGTAGGAATCCTATCGCTTCAAGAGTTTACTAACAATATCGATAATTCAGATGACTTGAATATTTTTGCTGTATTCTAAAATTTGTATTGTTATCACAAGGTTTCTACTGGTTTATTCGATTATGGAATAAATGGAACCACTTAAAATTTATTTAATCTATTCAAACAAATCGGTCTGGCCCTAAAGGAAGCTAATAAACATATTTACAGAGTTTGAACTTACATAAACAACATGCGTCAAAAAAAAGAATCCCTCTATGGACACGGTTATCAGCTGCCTAACCAGAAAAATACAAAATTACTCCTAGTGCAAGATGTAGTTAATTAAATAGATAGATCAGTGTGTTTTCTTCAAAGTTTACTGTGGATGATTATCAATACTACAATAACCTAGAATACGGTAGTTAATAGAATGGAATTGATCAATGAAATATGGTGGTTATCTTATAGCTTCCGTATAGGTCTTAATAGATAGAGATCGTTATTCATTAATTAAACCCTTTTAAGGTTTGTTGGTTAATTTCTTCTACTAGGGTTAGACACCCAGTGTAAATTTCTCTATTAATTTTTACTGTTTCTTTTAAGAGATATAGCATATGCATGTGTTTGGTAGCATTGATGTTTTATATATCTTTGCTTGCATTATTCTACGTAATTAACATTTTTCTGTCTTCTTTAATTTATTTCTCATCAATTGATTACTTTGCATATCAGAATCTATTAATAATATCCCAGAAACCTTATTTCTTTTGATCCGTATTAAATTATTTTCGTTTGATTTTTTGGTAGCAATATCTTCTATGTTAGAAATTTCTTTCCATTTTATTGTAAAAATATTTGTATTTTATATTTATCTACTTAAATTCTAATTAATTTCTATAATTTCGTAACTCAGATCTCTTACATCAAATTGTATGACTGCCTAACGCTGTATACTGCTAAAAACCCTCCGCATTTCTTTTTAATTTTATTAGTTAGTTTCTTGATAACTGAACATCATTTTAATTATTACTTTTTCTTTTAATCCTATCTCGTAATTTCTCATCTTGAGAGATTTTGTTTTCTTTAATAGAAGCTTCTTGTCAAGCTGTGGAGTTCCGACTCGGACTTGTCTGTAGAACTTTTGTTCTTGCCAGTTCCGGCTCCTCCTGGCTTGTACAGCGTGGTTTTAACCCTTTAATCATCACTTAGTGCAATGCATTACTACAGGCGTATTGTGCCACAATGTTGGTGCTTTGGGACCTTCTGAATCGCGTTTATTCCTCTTTGAATTACCAGTTTTTCCTAATTCTTGTTCCTATTGTGGATAAATAATTTTAGAAATATTAAAATTTTATTTGCGTTTAAGAAAGTTCGTGTTTTCTTTTACATTCAGGGGGTTAACCGCTGGAAAAAATTGTGTACACCAAACTTCATACTTTACGTATTTCATCAGCAATTCACCGAATTTCATCTACTTTATTAATAATTCACTAAATTTCATCTATTTCATCATTGCTATATTTCATTCATTTCACCGTATGTATCGATAATTTTGCGCTTCACCAAGACTTCATACATTAATATTACCGAATAATACTTACTGTTAAATTTTAAAGAATTAAAGGACTTTTACATAAACTGATAAAATGATCTAATTGTGTATTTTCTAACAACTTATACATCGTGAGTAAAAAGGTAAGGAACCTAGTGTTTATCTCACTATAAATTTAAGATATACGCAATTAAAAATTTAAAATAATAATTATAATACCGTATATTATGTACTTACATTAACAAATATACACATACAACTCACTTATTTAAAAAAGTCTGTTATATTTGACTGCAAGCGTTGTTCGCGTAAAAATTGTTTATCAGTAATCATTTTCTATATCATATACCTTATTCATTGTGTCACATAAGGTCTCGTGAGAACGTTTCTATTTTTTTTTTAAAACGTGATCATTTCCAATTTATAGATTTCTAAGGACAGTTCGGGTACAAGTTTATTATAGGATTTTAAGGTTTAAATACCTGTTCACATAGACTAGAAATTTCTGGAAATTTCTTTTGTATTGATATTTCCTTAATCTCAAGATTTACAACCCTCTTCCTTGCCGAGCAATAAAATATTTTACTGAATGGAAGTTGAAATAGTAACTTAAACATGTGAAAAATTTAGCTTGTCTAAATCTTTGTACAGTCTTTGTCAAATTAAATCAGAATCTGGATTTAAATTGTATAATAATTACTGTACTCTACAGGTTTTTATTGTAATTATGTATTGTAAATTTAAGAATACAAGTATCTAAACAATTTATCTTTTTATTTATTGTAATAGAAACATACAATGCGCAAAAGTTATTAAGCGATTTAGATCCTTCAAATTCTCATTTAATTTGGCAAAAGCTGTAACATTTTTAAATCTTTATTGCTTTATTGCTTTCCCTTATAATACATATAATGTTCTTGTCAAGGTTCTCGAAGGTTTCGTTTAATTATATAGTGAAAGAAGCTTCACACTTCTTTTGCCGCTTCTGGCAATTTGTAGTACGGTCAGTAAATTTTACAATTTTTTTAAGGAATTAGGAACAGAGTTTATTAAGATATTGCTTTCTACTTGTCAGCATTTACAGAACCAGGCGGCAACCTCTGCTTTAACAATGTAAAAGAATTTCTAAAATAAATTTTTGTACGAGTCATAAAAGTGATTTTTGGAGTTTGCTAGAAGAAGAAGAAGAAGAAGAAATCATTATGTCATTGTCATTTTAAGAGAATTTAATAAACAATCTTTTAAACTTACTCTTTATTAATTATTATTATTATTATTTTGGTTTTTTGTTAAAAAATTCAAATATTAAAATTATGTTTTATATTTTGAAATGAGTTTTTTAAAAATATTATTATAATAATCGACTTATAGATCACTGTTTTTATTAAGAAAGAAAATGCCCAAGAAAATGTAATTTGATCGTGTCCCCTCTAAATTATTATTTCCCCCCTGATATACGGCTCTGGCTACGGGCCTGTATCAGAATTGGCATCAATTATACATTTGTCAAAAAACCTTTAAAGACGTTATTAAAATGTAGGCTAGGATTTTCCTTTAAAGAAGTGATTTTTGTTATTTACAGCCGTTATAGCTTTCTTAATAATAACAAAGTAATTTTAAATGCATGATTTTAACTGATTCAAAATAATAGGTACTTTAAGTAAAAGAATTCGATTAATTATAAAACAAATGTTAATAATTTGAGTTCTATAGTTTACTAATTAACTATAAATTTAAGTTTAATGATTATAACAATGACAATATAAGCAAGCACATACATATTCTCACCACAGACACCACCACACCTTGAAAGTAATACCATAATAATAATAATAAAACATTTGCTAATTTCTTTATTTATTTATTTACATAAAACAAGTTTAGTTAAAAGAATTTTAAGAAGTTTTTAATTTAATTCACACGTGGAGACTTTAGTTAACTTCAGGTAGTTACTTATATTACGTATTTTAAGTAAGCTATACAGGGTGGTAAATTTCATTCCGTACCATACAGAAATATCGATTAATTCTAAGTATCAAAAATTTAGATTTTCAAGAGAATTTCAATTACCTAAAAACACGGTATACAAAGAAACAACTCTAAAACTTGAACAAATGTACAAACACTAACATATATAAATTTAAGCAGTAATGAGTTTAATTGGAGTACACTTTTCATGATTAAGCAATAAAAAGGCAAAAACATTTTGCGGTTAATAAGTATTAAAATTCTTCCTTTATTAGCAGGTTTATTAGCCTAATAATTACTCGATTAAAATTTAGTAAACTTCATCAATAATTCACACATTTTATCAAATCTTCACAAACTTCACTAAAATTTCACGAACTTCACTAAAATTTCACAAACTTCACTTAAAAATTCACAAATTTCACGAACTTCATTAGAATTTCATGCATTTCATTAAAATTCATCTACTTCACATCTAAACTTCAGTTACTTCATGACGTGTGTACACCAAACTTCATCAGCGGTTAACCCCTCGTTTACATCTTTCATTTACATTTTTCTTTTCATTAGTAGAATTAGATTTTTAGTGCCTAAAAAATACCCTATTTAGCAACAAGGTGAGTTAGGCTACGTATTTAGTAATAATTGTCTGCAGTATAATTGTTGGCCTCTACCCCGACTTATGCATTAATTATTTTATTGCTCACAAGAATTTTTTTATTGCCTCTTAGGCAGTAATGTATATTGCATCAAAAACATATTGAAAAAGGTATTTTCCGTTGTTATAAATAGCAGCTTAAATAGATTTTGTCCACCACGAGGCGTATTATGATTCAAACCACGTTTAGCTTAAATTACATATTATGAACATAAAACACGAATAATGTTACTTTCATTCATGCATAAATGACATACAATTTTCTACATACTTTGTAGAATTCTTTCCATTTATCATATTGTATTAGGTGCGTTTTCGTGTGGCGTTGATACCTTTTATCTTTACTAGAATTGCTGCTACTTTATAATAAAATATAACCCTTTATATATGTGTGTAGATAAGTGAAAATATAAACCGAGTTCTTGTATAATTCTAAAATATATTTTACGGTTGAAGTTACTAAATAAATATCTCAGGAGTGTACTTTGTGCTTTAGAAGTAAAATTTGTTTACTTAAAAAGTCTCGGTTTAACATTTCTGTCCGAGAAAATTAAAACTCTTTAATCATGCTGTCTGGTGTGTTTTTACGTTTTAACCTGAAAATAATCTATTTTTGTTTACTCGAGCTAATAGAAATTAATGTCCCCTTCTTTGATAAACAGAATGGAAAATGTTCTGTTTATCAACCGCAAGCAATACACGTCTAGTTCCTTTTTCAAGTTATTTGAAGGTGTATGTAAGTTTTTTTATTGAATATCAAAGCACTATGTTTTTATTTACCAATGAATAAAAAAGATAAATAAATAAATCAAGTTCAAATTTATAACACAAATTGCTAAAACTTGAAAAATGTCAGGTTAGTGATTCACCAAGGTTTACTTATCACAAAACACTAAATTTCATTAAAATAAAAATGAGTTTCACTTTGGAATTGCTCAAAAGCCCAGAATCTATTATATTTAGTGACCCAGATGCGAAACCTTACCGTCAACATGCAAGTAATGTGCCACTTCGTCAGCTCAGAGAGTCGGAAACGGATGGATTTGGCAATAAAGCTAGGTATCAACTCGCTTGTGAAAGCCAATGACGATAAAGACTATCCAAAATAGTAAAACCTTCTTATAAATCAACTATACAAACTACGGTAAACCTATATGTTCGATATTTCTTTTACTTAATAAACTTGAACTCAAAAGGTACACACGATATACTAAAGCTGTCTTTAATAATAAATATTTTGTAACAAATAAATACAAGGAGCTCCACGTTCGCAGCTGTCTTGTGTATCTGTAATTGCTGCAAACAAAATCATCCAAATGCAAAAGTATAGCTTGACAAATAATCTCTGTAACAATCACTTCGGATCGTGTTACAAACAAAGTCTGCAACTTAAACAGAATTAATTGTGTGCAGTTTCTGACTGAACCCGTTTGCATTCGGTACAATAATTGTTTGCAAATAAACAATAAAATAAATTTGAGGTAGCGAACTCTAATTTACAATTTTGGCTTTAAACATTTATGCTTAACAAAAAACAAAAAAACTGTTCAGTATAACGCTCAAAAAATCAACGACTCTAATGACCTAGATAATTTAAATGTACTTTTAGAATTTCTTATGTTGTTGTCAATTCTTTATTCCGCCATCTGCAAAGCAAACAAGACAGTTAATTGAATAATCTTCCCTATTTAAACCGAAATGACTTTACATTCCTGATATCTAGTTTAAGCTTTACTTGCATAATACAGACATGACAAGAAATATTATATACGTATAATAAGCAAAATAAAAATCAGTTTTCAGTCAATGGTTTGTCACAAAATTCTTTAACAAGACAGATAAAAACGTAAAATTTCTTTACACTTTTACGTACTACCAAAGATACACGAAAAAATATTCCTCTGAGACCAAATAAAAAGCGAAGAAATCCTCCTTACAAATTAGTTAAATTTCAATTAAACATAATAGCTTCACTGACTGAAGGAAACAACTTTGACAATTTGAGGTCCTAAACTAGAAAATAATTACATTTTGATTAGCTTTGATAGAGTTTGCCTATTCACAAAGTCGTTCTTAATATTGCTAGAAAAAGACTAGAAGTAAAAAAAAAGAGTAGACACGAGAATGGAATTATTAACAACATATAAAACGAAGACTACTTTTTCCAATCACGAGTAACATACTCATGAAGGGAGCTTCAATAAAACATAATATCTGAATAACTATACTATGTGGTATGGCCACGTACGGCTTTCTACATTGCCTTTCTCAATACTGCATAAAAAAGCTATTTAGTTAAGAAGTGGCTGTGAACGTATTTTTAATACAGATTTTGCAATCGAATCTTATTTTCAAAATGGGGTTCCCATAAGTAGTGAATGGAGATACAACACGGGCATGTACGGATAAATTTCGCTACCAGTTTCCCGGCGTTGTATTTTTGGAAGATGATTTCCTTAATATGGTAAGAAATTGTGTCCAGCAGACGACCATTGTAAGAATGCCAAGCTAACAGTTCGTACTTCTGAAGACATTGAGAATGTCTGGGCATGCATGGATGAAACAGCAACAACCAATTACAATTATTTAGAGCGCATAATTATTGAATCAAATAAAATATCAAAACACTGGTTAAAATTAATGGTCTAATTGCTTTCAAAAGAGTTATTGTAAAGTACAGTAAAGCAAGTAACTAATGTATTATTAATAAAATTAAGTTTAATCAGGTCAAATTCACAAATAATTCTTTAGCAACTTAATCAAATTTCTAAAATTCGTTGATAGCTAAATAAAATAATAATTACTAACCAATCATCTATACAGTTAAATAACAAGTTAATTTCTAATTCCAATGTTACAATATTTACAATTACTAAATATTACTTTGAAATTTAATGTACATCGAACGACTGGTTGCTATTCGAATAGGACTAAAGAAAAGTTTCTATCTTGAGTACTACTACTCTCTAAATGGGTGTGTACAGCTTTTTTCAAAAAAATTGAGAATATATTAGGTCGGTAAACGTACGTTGGGTTGCCTAAAAACTCATTAAAGGTTAGCGCGTGACAAACGAGAAAACTTGTATTTCTTTGAGGAAACAACTACTTTCATAAACACACCCCGGTAAGGTGCGCATCGTGGACTAGTGGAGATGAAGCAAGGTGCAATTCGTTTGAACCAGTTTATACACTTTTTGTTCCCAAATCGAACCCCGTTTTTTTTAATTTAATTTTTTTAAATAAATTTTTTATTTTGATTTTAATTCTTCTGTTAATATACCTTTACTTTATATATTTATATACGCAATGCTGTTATGTTTATTGGACATTGTTTGCAAAAACTTCTTTTAACCGTTAAACGTTTTTAAACCTATGAACTCGATTTATTATATTACTCTATTGCAATATTAATTAGTTTTTTCTTCGGTTATGGTAACATAATATATTTTTTGTGATTAATTAACAAACAAGTATATTATGTCATTTTAATTTTAACTTTTTTATATTTTATGATTCTACCGAAGAAGACAATAATAATTGTTGACGTCTAGAGAATAAAATAAACATTATAAAAGAAATGTTTATTTTTACCATAACCGAAAAAAAAACTAATTAATATTACAAACAAAAGGTAAAAGAAATTACAATAATATAATTACTCTATTCGTTTGTATATATTTTTAGATAATGTATGCAATAATTCCTAAGCAATGTAAATGTGTTATTTTTCAATGTAGTTTGGTAATAACAAAACTCGAGGGTTGGCATCAAACCCTTCAATTTCCTATGAGCATTTACTGTTGTTTAAGATTTTAAAAAAATAAATATTTTTAAAGTCTTGGGTATACCTGATCCAGAGGTATTAGAAGTTTAACTTTAGACTAGATGCCGTTATTCAGTGCAGTTATCGACGGCGTGTGGGTAAAGTGAATAGAAAAATAGAAAACATTCTTTGCTTTTGTGTATAATATAAAAGAGTAACCCTTTAAAGAAGTTGCCGTTTTGAGAAGTAATAACAAACATTGTTTAGTTTAAATTTCAAATAACTTTTGTAGTAACTTCTAAAGTGCATTTCTCAGGAACCAGTTTTTATAAAATATTGTTCTTTCTAGCAACATGAGCTGTCTAAGAACAAGCGGTATGAATCTCTTACGCATGTTGTAAAGGTTATTATAAAGGGGTGCACATTGCATCGCGTCGTAGAGTTAGTAGAACTAAAGACCTTGAAGTAACAAAATGTATGCGTTTATATTCGATATTAATTTAAGTTATATTTCTGTATTAACATAAATAATAAATTTATAAGCTGCTCTTCGCGTGTTTTATTCAATTACATATGTAACAAAATACAGTGAAAATGAAATCATTGTAAAATCTTTAACACAAGGTATAAGAAGGATTTAAATTGTTACAGAATTTAGGATGTTTACTTCAAAGATTTTCTAAAATGGAAATCTTAGAACAAACTAGAAAAGTATTTTTTGTGGTCAGTGAAGGATTAGAAAAGGAATTAGTAAAGTTTAAGAAACCGGGAATATTTAAAACCCTTTTATATTATACCTACGCTTTCTTTTGATGGGGTGAAAAGACAGTTTTATGACTTACTTCTTTCTTAAAAATCCTAGCTGTAATTTTTAAAATAGTCCCCGGTACTAATTGCACCAAAATATAAATATTTGATGATCGATTTACGGTGATGTTAGTTTTAAACAAATTTTTTTGAAGAAAGTCACATCTATAAATAGTGTTGTCTCCTTCAGAACTCAATAAAAAACGGAAAAGGAAAAAAATTGTTAAAGCCCAAAGGAAAATTGTACTTTAAACAAAACTCCACGATAACAAACCAAAATGCAAAGCGCCGAGAATGTATGCAACCAGCAGTGACAGCGCGTATCAGGGGTAGATCAAAGTCAATACTGTAGATTTTAGAATTAATTGTAAAAAACAGTTATTAACTATAACAAATTGTAGAAACTGCGTGATGTAGAGTTACAAAGAGGCTTTTTCCAACCGAATGGTGCTACAGCCCACACAAACCCCGAAACAATTAATTACCGAAAAATGGGGTGAATAGAAACACATGTCGAGGTTTTAAGTTATGCAGTTTTTTAATTTTCAATAAATGTTTGGAATACCCGGTTACGCAAGTTGGCTTTTCTTTTTAAAATAAACTCGAAATTTCTTTTCACCCCATTAGATAGGGTGAAGAGCGAGAGCGCGCCTTACAATACAAGGTTGTTCCTATTCTAGAAACTAAGAAATAAATAAAAACACAGAACATTGTAGCGTATTTTGTGAAGACGCGGTGATGCCACAGTAGTCGAAAACCAGAAAAAAGCGGCCAAAACTCAAGAAAATAAATCGACATAGAATGCAATTTAATTACATGTATATTTACAATTAAATGCTCAAAAATTAGCATAAAAAGAATCATGTCGTTCTTCTAAACGATTACGAGGTGTGACAATTTAATTCCCGGAATGCACCTTCTGAGGTATATTGTATCTATATTGTATCAGAAAATATTCCCTCTCTCAGCGCAGGCTTTAATTTCGGGAATAGCCAGAAATCACACGGAGCTAAGTCAGGTGAACAGGTAGGATGATCTAATGGGATAACCGCTTTTTTTAGCCAGAAAGTTTCTCACAGCAAGCGCATTGAGATTTGGCGCATTGTCGTGATGAATGATCCACGATTGTCAGGCCAAAGTTCGGGCCTTTTTTTTCAAGCAAGAGCTCGTAATTTTTTTATTACTTCTAAATAGCGTCCGTGTCAGTGCAGTTTGACTGCCGTGGTTCTTCAACGCTTCAAATGCCGATACACGATTCTATAATGAATGTCATGTTATTCGGCTGCTTTTCGGACTCTAAGTCCAGCATTCATATCGTTTACGGCTGCTGCATTGGCGTCTTTGAGTGATTTGTAGGTTTTTCTTCAGGGATCAGCAACGTATTTACGATGCATGCTAGCGTAAGATTTGTATAAACTGAGGATTGCGAGAAATTAGTCAGTTAATAATAATGGTGGAGGAATAGAAACAGTGTTTCTGTTCATTTCACACGTTGCAAAAAATATGTTGAATTGCAGTGAAAACAATTTTTTAAACGAAACTAGATCAAATAAATGAGACATTTCAACATAAATTCCTTTGTATCACTTATCGCAAGATGCCTTTCTATTAGAGCAAAGATAATATGCTGCAACGAAAATCTGAGAGAAAAAGATAGCTCAAACATTCAAGACCGACTGCAGTACGAAAGACAGAACAAATAGAGATAATGCAGCTGAATAAATAATAACAACGCAACTATCAGGCATTTCCAATAACCGTAAAGAATTTAAAACAGGTACAATATGCGCACTGGGCAGATATGAAATTATTAATAGAAATCAAAGAGAAAATGAAAGTTTAGTGGTGGTGATAAAATTGCGCTAACTACAGCTTAGAATTCTCTCATTCATCATGAACCGTATGACGCATTCCTGCTTGCAACCAATAATCCACGTTTTCATTAACCAGAATCATGTTCTAATTGAATTGAATGTTTCGATGATGGGGTGTGGTTTTTAAAACTATTAGAACTTTTAGTTGCTTTCCACATTATAAAATGAGAAATAATTTAGTCATGGCTTAAAGTCGAATTTTCTCTGTTTCGAATTGGGTGTAATACATCCAGTGCAATTTTTTACATCTCATTTAAAATAAATGGAATTTTAAAGTGCGTATTTAGGACACTTTTTAGTGCATATTGCATGCATATTATAAAGTGTTTTAGTGCATAACCATCTAAGTTTAATAATAATTCTTTTCTTTAAGCATAATTTAACAAGATGTGATCATCTGAACGAAATACTTTTTTCCAAACAAACATTTTTTATTTTTTTTTATTTTACCCACTTATAAAGACTTTTTTCTATAACAAATTGACAGCAATTTTAGGGAGTTGATACGGTTTCGCTTCATCTCTCTATAGAACACTAAATTGAACACTTTTATACTTGATAGGAGACTTATGTTGCAATTTGTCCTTATCAAGTTGCTGAAAGGGTTTAAAATGTATTTTATAAAAAAAGTCGATGTTATCAGACAGAGTTCCCATAATAATAAATTACATCAAGACCGCGTGTTTCTGAAGTTGAATCACTAACTTTTATACGGATATTCCTCACAATTTTTTTTTTGTTTTGTATTTGAGTATTTTTTGTCTTCTAAAATCAGCAGAGCAGAAAGCAGTTTTAAAATCTACCCTTTACGTTTCCCCACTTTTTACTCGAGCAACAGTCGTCTCACGTTCGACCTTCTGTAAATTTTCTTAGATTTCGCCTTTTCCCCTTGTCGCACACATTATTGATGTCTAATATAAAAATGTGGATATCCATCGTTTCGGAAGATTTGTTCACAATCAGATTTGGCTGTTTCTTCTGTACCAGGTAAATTTTTCAGCAGCGAATGAATTTAGTGATAAAGCTGTCATCAAAATATTTTATAAATAAATTATTAAATATAGTAAAGTTACCAATGAAAAAAATGATAAAGACTGGAATGAATATTTCTAGATTTTTCTCTTTATCCGATTGGTTTACCCTCTATAAAGTTGTGTGACAATAAACTTCTATATTTTTGGGTTATGGGCCATTCCATTTTCAAGATTAGCAAAAATAGTGATTGGTGCATAATTTTGATTTTTATAACTTTTTTCAAGTTATTTCTGTAAGAGTATAAAAATACTATTTCATAATTTTTTAAAAATTTGTTTATTGAGATGTACATACTCAATAATGTCGCAATATTTAGCATGCAGTTCTCTACCTAGTAGAAAGAGAAAAGTGGAGCTGGTTAAGTTTAAAAGCTTGAATTGACTAGCTGCATAATCCTCCAGAGTCTACAAGTAGGTTTGCTTTATCCTTTCAAGTTTTTAAAAATTTTGAACTTTTGTGTTTACTTCTCTAATGCTCACAAAAAACTGTACTATTTATCTTTACTAAACCCAAATTATTTGTCATAGAAGAAGTTCTTACCTGCATTACATTAGAAATTAACAGATAAAAATGTCTTTTATTAGTTAACGAAAACTCAAACATTACTTAATGGCATCATACATAGATTAAAGGCAAAATACTTAAGTAATTCGTTACACAAAACAATATCTGCAATATCAACTTGAAAAACATACTGTTCACCAAAACAAAACCAAAAAGGAAAAGAACACTTATCCAATTCAGTTGGTAAAATAAACTAAAAATTTATATTTTTTAATTAACACAACTTAAACTAAAATAACAATTAACGATAGAAGTATCTGCGCCTTGTCAATACAAAAGATATGCTTATAGATGAACATAATGTAATCTCAGACTTTTTAATTTGCAATTGGTTTTTATCCGTGAATCAAAAAACATTTGTTTATAAAATTCACCAAGAAAAATTCTAAGTCTTCTCCACAAAATTTATTAAAATAAATACATAAATTAAATTATAACTGCTCGCAACATGTTTCGGTTAAATCTAATAGGTTTTTAACCATCCTCAGGCTAGTAAAAAAACCCAAAAAAACTTAAAATAGATATCATGATGTAGAGAGAAAAAAGTATTTCAAATTTATGGTTTTTGCTTCTCCAGAAATGAAATAAATTTTTCTCTCTACATCATGATATTTTAAGTTTTTTTGGACTTTCTACTCGCCTGAGGATGGTAAAAACCTATTAGATTTAACCGAAACATGTAGCGAGCAATTATAACTTAATTTATGTATAAACTTTAATAAATTTTGTGGAGAAGACTTTGGAGTTTTCTTGGTAATTTTTAACCAAAAAAACCTCCACCATGAGGAATCTTTTCGCAGAAAAAAAAAACATTTCTACACTTGCTGTGTACAATAAATAAAGATAAAATAAATAAAAAAGCGGATCAGGGGTAAGACGGCTTTGGTAGAGATACTATTACCTCAACAGCTGACTAGCAAGGTCAGTAGTTGAAATAACCTAGATTTTCTGCTGTATTTTAAAACTGTATTGTTATTTGGAGTTTTGTACCCTACAGCTCGCAAGGTAAATTTTAATCTACTTTATACAGCAAAGTATCCTGATTTATTAGGTTATAAAATAAACAGCAATTTATATACACAGAGTCTATACTTACATAAACTAAATGCGTCAGATAATCCGTGCAGTTGCCGGTATTTATCAAACTCGACATTATATCAAAAGAAAAAAAATTTCCTTTGGAAAGAAAAACAAAAGTAAATGTCGTCATTTTGGTTTGGATAGATGGATTTCTAAAACTATTACACAAGTACCCTTTGTATTTATATTGTTTTCTACAGTGGCACCCTGATGCCATTTTATAATTTGGAAAAAGTGTTTTTGGCTTATAATGTTTATGATAAAAAGTATAAGTCTAAGCGTTTTTCCGGAAAAGTAAAAATAATGTCATAATTGAATTTCCGCTTTACTTTTTTGCACACTATTTACAACGACCTTTTCAAAATTTTTAAAAGTTGATTTTCATCAAATCTTTAGTCATTTGCGTACAAGGACTCGGCATAAATGCGCTGCTAATATTATAAGGTGCGGCAAAATAACTGATAAAACGTAACAAAAAAAGGTTTTACTAGTTACTGAGTTTTTTTTTATCTAATTAGTTTTCTATAGAATTTCTTTATTCGTTTGTAACTAAAGTATATAAAAAGTTATGGATTAATTCATACTAATCTGAACGTAGAAAAGTCTTTCGAGTGCAGTGGTACTACAATGATTGTACAAAAAGTGCGTCTGAAATTTACAAAACTGTAAAATTGCAAATCAATTCTTAGAACTTAGAAATTTGGGATTTTGTAATGCTATTAAATTCTGAAAAAACACTGAGAATACAGAGAAAAACGCTGAAAAGTTTTTTTAAACGCTCGAAGACACTAAACAATCAACAGATTATTAGTTCGAAATTACGAATAACGTCATGCAATCCGAGATGTAGAAGAATCTTTAGATCAAGCCCGACGCTAGTGTATTTGGTGCTTACGGTAGAATTTCTTAACAGGGTGGTGCGTGATACGTCAGCTTTAGTTGTCGTAGTTTCCATTGTGCAGAGCCCAGTCTATAGCAAGTTGCCTCTTCTGCCGGCCTTGCTTCCAGACCCGTGAAGACTTGAAGCGCCGGAGAAGTAGAAAATTATTTTCATTGTTTTCATTTTTTTCGCTTTAAATATGTCTCAAATTTTTAATTAGATTGAGTAGCTCTTCTGACGTAGGTGAGGATTTTGTGGGCGTGAACAAGACAATCATCCAATTGTTGCCAACCCCAAGATGCTGCTTCTAAGGGGTTACTCAGCATGCGAATGCTAACAGCACACTGTACTAGATAGAGGTAATAAAGGCAGCTGAAATGATTTTGATAAAGGTTGCCGAAGCACTTTTTGTGCAAAAATTAAAACACGAACTCATCCAATAATGAAGATTTACCATTGTACAGAGCTATCATAAATTTCTCTCCGTTTCTTGAGATGATTTTACTGGCTGCTCATCTCTTGGAGGGCTAGTTTCTTCCAGTTTCCAAACAACCAGTCACTGCATGTCAAAACCAAATACTGTGATGTCATCCTGGATACGTTTATACTAATTTTGATTGATGGAGGATGCACAACCTGAATCGTGGATGGTGCCTTCACCGGAGCTATAAGCATGACGAGGATATCTGTTTGAGTTATCTTCACTTTCATTATGTGTAACCAACGCTCAGCAAGCTTTTCAAGGTGAGCTCATCTTTATTCTTGTGATTTTGAAAAAAGTCTTACTCAGACTGCCTAGCGACAATTTTATCATCAATGGAAACTTTTCGTGTTGATTGTTTACAAGTCCTTCGTGTTTTTTCTTCTCCTTTATTCAAGAGTAGTTCGTAGCCTTTAAATATGGCATGGCATTGTAGGGAGAAGTGTCAATTGACGCACGAGACATAGTACTGACAAATTTGACCATAAGTACTCGGTCGGGGTCATACAATTGCATGTAAAATGCATCGTTCAGGGATAACTACCTCATTCTTGCGCTATATTTTCTGCTTGATACCAAGACAGAGTCAATGCAGATTTTGCAGATTGGTGGAGTTGGAGCCACCTAAAACCGCAGATATTTTCTCAGGTGCCATGGCTTTTTTATAATGTAGGTAATGCGCATACATAATTGGTGAGTATTTATAGGTGCGTCTGTGTCATGTTAGCCAATGGTTTTACCTTCCAATTTCTTTTCAGTCTTACGTCAGCAAAATCACCTCCAATTATTTTCTCAAATTAAATATTCAAATATTTAAAATTCTTCTGAATAATTTGACACTCTCTATGTGCAGTCAAGAAATCTGGAGAGAGAGAGTTAGAATTGACGGACTTGTTATTTTAAATAACTGTGACAAATCACAGCTGAAAGATATAAGGCTCATCTTTAGAATTATTTAGGTATCTGTAACTCAACTATTATCAGTCGTAGGTACATTCCAAACAAAAGTATGTACATAAAGTTTATTGTTTGTAGAAAACAAATTGTTTAAGGCATATTTGCCTTTATAAACCTATCTAGAACCAAAAAACGAAAACAATTGCAGTGATTTTTAAACTTTGCGTAATTTGGGCCCTTCCTGTGTTTAAAGTTGCTTTAGATGATTTTAATCGTATGTGAGCCATGTAGACCCAATCTCTTTGTCTCTGCTGTACTTCTCCAGAGCTTCAAGTTTCTAAGGGACTAAGAATCCAGGTGGATAATTTAAATACGTTACAAAAACATTAAAGAGAGCGACTGTGCAAAGTTTCAGCTTTTTAGAAGACCATGGTCAAACCACCTAACGGCTGTTAATCGTTTCTATACGTTGTTAATACTGTAGAAAAAATGTCACTCAGAATTTAAACTAAGAAAAAACATGTTTTAGCGTCTGTTATTCAATATACCCTTGGGATAAAAATTAGTAATGCATTTACAAACAGAAACTCTTTCTACAACTAGTTACTCCTACTAATTAACTTGGCTAAATGCTCTCTTATGTGTTTTGTATTATCTTGTGTCATGGCTAACATTAAATGTTCTGGATGAGCGAACAAAGCCATTTTGTTCGATCACAGGGTCGACAATATTACGTAAATCTTCAGGCAGGTACCTTAGAGATTGTATTGATTGGTACAGAAGTTTTGGTCCGTCTGTAAGGTATTTACTTGTTTTAAAACTAAACCACATTGACATGTATGACTTCAGAATAAATACAACTATTTCTTGAAGTTCAGGCGTGGAAATTTCTTCACTTAAGTACAATCTGAGAGTTCGATTTGCTGTTGTCAACCACCTGGAGTGTGACAAAGGATGAAGATCTCGTACAACCAAATCCTCTTTACAGTTTCCTAACTTTATTGCCATGGAAATATCGAGTAGATATTGTTGATCCTTACTTAGTCTACTGCTGTCTGTTGTGGGGATCTGACAGCCAATACTCTTGAGCGAATCACTGGATGTTTTTCGCAGCCACTTAGCTTTTCACCGACTGGCTCTCTCAAAGATTTCGGACCCGTTGATTTACCGTATAAGTATTGAAACAGATGCCAGAATGGCAGTTCATTAAAATGGAGAAGGTAAACTGCCCATTACAAGGGTTTCCCCAAATGTATTTCGATTCGGCGAATCAGGCCGGTTTTCCAACCTGTATTAACTCAGTGCGACCGCATCCTATGACAATTAATTTTTCAAGAGAAATACCCCGACCAGACAGATAAGAAATAGTAGAAGTGACAATATATTCAGAACTTTCAAAAGTTGGAGTAACATGGCCGATGTAGACTGAACCAGGTTCTTAAATTAGCGAGTAATGCTCTTCCTTTTTTACTCTACAAAGCCTTTTCAAATGAGCTTGATCTACTACTAACGTGTGGTCCTTCCTCCCATCCAAATAGAGACCTTGTAGTGAAAATTTTTTCCTAGAACTATGATCTGCCAAATTTTATTAACCTTGAAGGCAATGCGAGACAAGAAGATGTTGACAGATTTAAGTAATATTTAAACATTATTTACTGTGGTTCTAATACATAAGAATTTGAGCTATTACATTCGGGAAGAGGCTAATTTAAAAATGTAAAAAATTAGCGTAAAAATGTGAATTTTTCCAAATTTCGGCAAACTTTACAGCACATGCGCGACTGGAAGATATAAATCGATTTTATTTTTTTTTTAACCGTTTTTAGTCTCTCCAATTCGCAACTTTTTCGCGGTATTACGACTTGTAAAAAAAATTTTTGTTTTTTCGGCCCACCCTAATATGGATATGCGTGCTAAACTAACCAAGAAACGGTAAGGTGCAAGCAAGAAGGTAGCGATTGTAAAAAGTAACAATAATGGTAAAGACATCTTTAATGCGAGCAGAAGAAATTGCAAACAATTTGTAAAATTGCACTTACTAATTGTATTCAGATGGGATTTCTTATCATTCATTTGTAAACGGTTGTGGGATACAGCCTAGAAAATAGCTGGATTTTAGAAAGATTTGTCTGAATACATGTGAAAACTAGACAGCAGTATCAGTCAGAAAACAATCTAAAACGAGAAGGTTTAATGAAAATTGCTGAAGCGTTTGGGGCTGGTCACTAAGATTACTAAGCAATTATCAGTTTCGAAATACAAAACATTCGGGAAGGGATTAGAATGCATAACATTTAATATATCCGGAAAATAATCTTTCAGAAATTACAGAGAATTATTTTTGGAAACTGTAATATTAAATTATAATTTTCTAAACGTTTTTTTAAGGCAAACAAAAAAGTGCGTGCAAGTTAATAATTATAATGCAGATCACAACTTATTGCTTTATAATAAATTCTGGACATTCATATCACGTCTTTATTAATAATTTCAAAGGGAGTACTTTATACCATCAGTAATATATTGAATATTCTCAAGTAAACAATCCTTGTTTTCCCACGCATATTTACAATAATAAACAACACTAATGAAATTAAATTTTATCATCTCTAGTGAAACCCACACTGATTCCAAATAATAATATATTTATTTGAAACCGAATGTTGTATTTGATAAAATGTAATAAGGGAAACTGCTGAGGTGTCTCAACCGTACGTGTTTGTTGTTGAAATTTCGCTTGACCTTTGAACCCTTATAACACCAAAATTTGCTATAATGAACTTTAAAACTATTCAATTGTAAAGCGCATACGTATCTTCAAACATGCAAATCGCTTGTGTTGAGTTTATCGTATTTAAATGATGATAATAATGATAATAATCATAATAATGATAATAAAAAAAATGTCATCTGCCTTTGGCAGCTCGTTTGCTGGAGAATACTCTTCAAGCAACTTGCAATCAGTCAGCTAAAGGGCGCTCCGGCTGAAAATGAAGCTATTCTATCAAGGTACAATCAATATCAGCTTTTTCTTCGATCGTTCGTTTTTTTCTCCGTGTAAATACGTTTATTGTGAAAAACAGCTACCGTTAATGATACAAACGTTTAAACGGTTAACTCCGACAAAGAAAATGATAATGATTTTCCCTTTGTTAACAGAAATCTATTTTCTTGTAAAGTACGTTTAGTTATTTTACGTAACAAAGCTTGGCGATTTAAGCAAGCTTTCAAATTAACTAGACAGAATAGTATAAAGAAACGAATTAATTAGAAAGAAAGTTTATAAAAGAACTTTCGAATTGAACATATTAGTGACAGTCACAAATAATAATATTACGTAAACGTTTTCCTGCAACTAGATAATTTCATTTCGTTGAAAACCTTTATGGTTTACTATTGGATATGGATTTTTCAAATCAAGGAAAACGTGATATGATTGAATGTTATATTCGATGCGATAAAACGCGAATTACAGAATGTTTTCAATGATATTTTGATCGTCGTCAGTCATAATCATATCAAGTTTTACATCGTTGTAAAGGTAAAAGAAATTTTTCTTCTATGAAAGCCAGCTCTGGCTTCCATTTAATCAAACGCAAGTTTATATCGTAAGTCATAACTCAGAAATGACAGACTACGTAAAAGTTGGATTTGATTATTTTATTAAAAATATAATTACCTGCAGCTTTTGCCGATTCACTTTTTTCTGCAACACTGATACTGAGAGAGCTAAATGCGTTTAAAAAGACTATAATGATTCAATTGTCAAAACGTCTAATCCATTCTTAGATCATTTTAGATTTATTACAATCATAGTAATATTTAAGATGTAAAGGGAAGTTACACACAGTTGTAGCTAAAGCTTAGAGGAAAAGAATTTTTAAGATGCTCATTGTGAAAATTCAAACCCTAGAAATAAAGTTCACACATTTCATCCTTTCTGTCAAAATAAACAGGCTAAAATATCTTGTCAAATCTTTGTCAGTTTCTAATAACGATCGCTAATGGCCTGCAGAGCTACACATCTTTCTAATATTCCTGAAAAGTAAAACTTAAAATCCTCTTGGGAATTAAAAACTTAAACATTTAAAATATGACAAAATTCATCCTATTTAGTGTTATTTATAACGTATTTTGCCTAAAGTCCTTTAATTCACTACTAGGAATTTTTAAATCTGTCACTTCTATGTGGTTTTATCGAGACGACTTGGTGCATCTCGGTGGTCACACACATTTATACAGTTTGCAACTTCTTTAAAAACCAGTAGGATAGTTTGTGTATAATATTAGTCAATTACGTCCATTTTAAATCTACTCCGTAACCAGAATTTACATAAGCTCATTACCACTAATGCAAGGGGTCGCTAAGGAAACCATACTTTATGTAGTTCGGCTACATTTAATTATTCTACAAACTATTCGTTACGCAATGTACGTTTATGTCTTTTGTATACTGTAATAGATTATAGATAAACAATCACTCATCTGTTGCACAAGGGGAAGTTGCTGTATGACGTACTTCGAATGGTGTCAACAAAAGCAACTTTCCAATTACACACCAGAGGCTCTCAAAGAATTTCTGCTTAAACTGTCTAACTTTTTTTTTTATTAAATTACTGTTATGTGAATTAGTAGTAGTAGTAGTAGCAGTAATCATTGAAAGCCCAAAGCCTAGCAAACAGGCATTCTTTGGATCTTTTTTTACTAATCTCCCTGTCTATACCTATCAGATTCCCTTGCGAAAACTAGGTATTGGTCCAAGCGAGAGTTTTTAACTCTTAAGGTAACAACATAGAACAAATTAGACTTGTAACTAATAAGAAATAGGGAAATAGAAAACAGTTTTCTAGTAGTCAACTTACTCGGCTTACAGGAAACCCTTACCTTACTGTATATCTTAAGTGGTAAAACAACACTAATATCAAGTCTGTGATAAGATTAGGATTTTACGACTAAGAACAACAAATGCTGATTATTTAGTTAGGCGCCATCAATTTCTTAAAAGTAACAGAAACAGTTGAAAGCCCGTACAATCGCAGTCTTGTTATTTGACAATGTAGTTAAAAACGCAGTAGTAAAAGGTCAGTAATTTTTGAATTGACTTTTGAATTCTACTATGCTATCTGAAATTGCTTTCATCAATAGCTAAATAATAAGTAAAAAAATAAACTTCTTAAATTTAGTTTGTCTAATTAATAAACCATCAACTGGTATGTAGGTACATGCAATAGTGTAATTATTACAAAAAATTGTTCACCACAGAGTGGTCAACAGTGTAGACCAAATATGATAATTGCTTTAGAAATACCTGTGTACAAACACCAATTTATCCTGAGAGATTACACCGATTAAAGATTTCCAGTGTTGCCCAGTGATCAGACTAGGTTTTGCTAGCCGATCGAATGATTTTCAAGCTTTAAAGGATTTTGTGATTACATGCATTCAAGCAAAATTCTTTTAAAACTTCACCGTGATAATTTAATGAAAGAAGTGACACTAATTTAAGACAATAACGATTCGAAACGAATGTCCTACCCTTTTATAAATGCACGGATTCACCAGAATAAGACTAATCAAATATTAAACAATTTAAACAGATGTTTCCCTATAGGAAAATTTAAATATTTCTTTAATACCAATTAATAATCTGACTGAAAATTTCAATCTTACCTCACAGATTAAATGAAAATTACACCAAAAAAGCTATCGCTAAAACAATTAAACTAACACGACACAAGGACTGCTTACAGTTCTGAGGTTTGCTGATCAAATGAACGTCAAACAATATGTTGACAGTAAATCGATGCTTATCTTACGCGGAAATTCAAAACCGCAGGATCGACTTAAACTGCAAAGTGGATTTAAAAATATAATTGAAGATTTTCTACCCTTTTTATATTTTTTTACTTCAAATTGCGATTTTTAATGAAAATAGAATTTTTACATAGGATGAAATATTTGAGAAATTTATTGAAATACGATGATTTCAAAATAAAAGAATTAAGTCATCTAACTTTTCCAATGTTCTCCATTATTTTAAAAAGACAATTTAAATAAAAAAAAAGTTTGAGAATTAATAATTCCAAATTATTTTAATGATTGTGCAGATTAAATTTCAAATACGATTATAATCTAAAAACATTAATTTAACAAAAAAAATCATTAAGTATTTAAAACCCAATTTTAAGGTTCTCCTTGTTAACTGTAAAAAAACGGAACGTTACAGATTTCATTAACCTAATTGTTAAGTTTCTACATTTAAGGCATTTTGGATGATATTCCACAGCTATCTTTTTAGTGTTGTGAACGGCTAGGACTATTAACAGACCCAGAATTCTGCAGATCTTTTTCATTAGCCAATTTAGCTTTGACTAATCATATCTGGCGATTGCATCTACTACTTACTTAACCAATTCACCTTTTATGTCTCACAAGTCCATGATTCTAATGTTAAACAAGTGTCCTTGGCTTTGCGTCTGGTGAGTTCATCCGTCTGCCCATTACTGTAGATCCCATTGTGACCAGAAAGCTTATTGTTATTGTAAGTTAAAACCGTCTAAAGAATTTTTTGTTCTGGTTGAGAAGATTGAGCAGTCTTGTACAAAAAAGCTTTTTGTAATGTGATGATAATTATGTTGAAAATGGACAGCCTTAGTTCTTTTTCTATATTTTGTTTTTGTTGTTTTTAAGGCAGCCACTTTAAAAAGTCCCAGTAGTTAAAAGGTTGAAAATGCGAAAGTATACGAAAACTTCTTGTCTTTAATAGAGCACTCGTGCAAAATTCAAACAGTAATTATCTTTTTGTTCCACCAATTGATGTCATGTCAAGCTACAGGTAAAGAAAAGCAAAAGGTATTAGTCGACTTTGATTCCCTGAAGTGGACAAAAGTTATTAAAGCTATTGGAGTCAAGGATTTGTTTGTAAACAGAAGGAATTACAGACTAAGAGTGCAGTTTCTAGGCTGTTACCTTTAATCAGTTGGAGTTAGTAAACCCCATAATTATTTGCAAACGAGACGACGCGACGTCTCTAAATACAGGATGATGTGAAGTTTATTTTAATAATTGATGAAGTGTTCACTGTTAAATCTATAGATGACGTACGCAACGTCTCGCTATTAATAGAAATTCCACTAATTTATTTTGCAAGAGTAAAGTACCTATATTATAATTGCTGAAAAATCAACTTACGAATATCAAGTGGAACGATTTATTTTAGCTTCATTTCATCTCTAAATAGTTTATCAAGTACATATTTCTAATTCAAGAATGTTATCGGACAAGAATGTATAAAATCGTTGATTATTGACATACACCACTTTTACAAAGAAAAAGCAGAAGCAAGTGGATTCAGTCGAGATCAGTAGTTGAGCACGCTTAATACTTAACGTTGTTACAAAGAAAAATGGAAACTAGTGTCCCAAGGCGATAGGTTATCCGTAAAATAAATAAATTACTACTGGCACGTGGTTTACTCGGCAAGCCAGGGAAAATTACTAGGCGTTAATGACAATAGTCTTTAGTTTCAAATAGTAAAGTCTCATTATAAGCCCACTATATGAACGGTCTGGTAAACTTAGTAACTCGACAACACTTTCTTTACTTTTAACGGAACTCAAATGGTACCCCCAGTATATCGAAGTTTGCTTTATACTTAGTAACTTGGTGACGCTTAAACACCAGGAGCTCCAAGACCTGGAAGACGGTCTCAGAGATCGTCGAACTCCTAGTGGTGTACAGCTGTTTTCTACCTTGAAGTGCTTCAAGAAAAACACTCATGCAGCAAAACATAGTTCTGCATGGTTCGCATCAGCATCTGAACTAATTTTATGAAACAAACCAAAGAATCAGACTTCCATAACATAACCAAGTTAAATGAACAAAATAGATTAATTCAATGTCCGTCGGACTTGTTATTTGTATTCAAACCGACAAACAAGTTCCATAACTTACATAAACAAAGAAAAGCTTTGTTTACCTTATCGGCCTTACTAAATTGTTAATTCATTACATTTCTAACATACCTACTCTCAATCGTTTTTCGAAGCTCGATTGCGTTTTTTAGAACTGTTTGTCTTAATGCTTTTACCCTGATTCAGTTTACTATCTAAATTGTAGAGCGAAAGCAATATTTGTTTACTTTTTGACCAAAGTCTGGACTTAATTTGTCGGTAAACTCGTTCGATTCGTTCATTGTAAAATAACTGTACACCATCCGGACTATCGAATCAAATAACTCCTGCTACCGTTACACTTGGTTGAATAAACTAGTAAACCACTGGGTTACCTAGGCAAAACTGTAGGGGCGCGTATGTAGCTTAGTGTGTCAGTCAAGTAGTAGCAGACTAATATTCACGATTAAAACTTCCCCGTCTTTACTACAGCTGGGAACATAATATTAAATGCAAGTACGGCAATGATTCGCATAAACGATGAACGGAAGTCAATAGGTAAGCCTGCGATTACTTCTAAGTTGCTAATGTTGCGTGGGACGGCAGGCTACGATAACATAATCCGTGACTCGTATTTAACGAGATAGTCTTCCAGACACCAGAGAATTAAATGATAATGTTGTTTGGAATTCTTTGTAGCCAAAATACGTTCAGAAATAGCTGCACTAAAAAATTCATTCCCTACAACCAAGCACTGAAGAGTTCACGATAAATTAGTAGCAGGCAAAACTCTCCTACAACTAACTGAACACCTGCACATTGTATTTGGATTAACGAGAAGAAATTAGATTATTCAGTTGGTGAATATGACTTAATAAAATTTCGAAATCTTCATTTCTTTGTTTCTGACTAGATATTTTCTACATTGCATCGTTTGAGACCTACTGTGGCTTCTTCTGGCTTTTATCTAGAAAACACTTTGTTGCTTTGGAAAACTCGAAGATTTACTGGTCCCAAAGAGAAGAAAGCATAATTTAGAAGGCAAGAAATCGGACATTTTTTCCATATGCTTGTGTGGCCATTCTTATTTTTTTTGAGTTTCAGAAATCTTTTTGCTAATGTTTGGTAGTTTCCCAAGAATGAAAAGCACATGTTTAGTCTTTAAATCGTCCCTGACCTAAAAATTGACAATTCTGTAAGAAATACCACAGACTGTCCTGTTTTGCAATGCAGTATGCCTTTTCCTAATCTTGAACTCTTTCATGCCCAGCCGCCTGTAAGAGATTTGCTCTATTGTGTTCAGCTAGAATATAAAGATTTTCGAAACATTGCAGGACCGCGTCTCGGCGGTGTCGCGCTATAGAGCTTCTCTTCTTTTAAGCCTCTTGGAGTAGAAAGGAATGTGACCTGTTACTAAGTAGTGGAAGTATTTTCAAAAAGTTTTTTTTTATTTATTGCAAAGGATTTCTTTTTATCTATTTTTGTCCTTTGTATTTATTTTTATTTGTTGTTATTCTTATTCTTTTTGTTGGTATTTTTTTTCTTTTTTTCACATCATTTGACCTTTTCTGTTTTTATTCCCAGGAGTGGTTGGGTTATATTTATTTACAAATAAATTTATTTATTAATAAATAAAACACAAGTAGTGATTAGGATGGACAAAGGGTTAGGTTGGGAGAAAGATTCCTCTAAGTGGTGGTACTGCAGAGCTGGGTGCTGCTATTGCTAAAACTGTTGAGTCGTCAAGTGCATTCGAACTCTACCAAATTTGCTAATTCAGGCCTTTTTATTCAACTCGGATTAAAGTGCATTGAAAGAGATTCAGCCAATAGAATTATTGGGTTGCTAACAGGCCATCCACGGTAACTACCGATTAGGTGTTTTTTTGTTTGAAAACAGGTTGGATTCTACCCTCCATTGACCGTCTCAAAAAATTGATCATAAACACAATTATGTTTTCTAACGGAAGACCTGTGTGGCCCAAAGTCAAGCTTTTTCCTTCATCATTCTTCTAAGGTAAATATTCTATAGGGTACCTAAGGTCAGGCCTTGCGTTTCATTATCCTTAAGAATGTTATTGCTAATACAAAGACGGATCGAGCTATTGCCGCCAAGAAGCCACCTGCGGTGACTCAAGGTGTGGATTGATTTTTATCGACCTTCAAAGAGAGCTAGATATTCCACAGTTAATCTCCGGTCTTATTGTTTATCACCTTTTAAGAGAGCTAAATGTCCCGCACACCACCTGTGGTAGCCCGTGGTAGGTTTTGCCCTCCACCAGCTTTCTAACAAAATAATATATACGACAGGCTACCTGCTGTGGTCAATGATACAGTTTCGTCCTTCGTTGACATTTTTAAGAGTGCTAAATACGGATTGGGTTACGCCTTGTATCGACCTTCTACTACAGCTAAATATCTTATCTCTAGAAGCTTAGGACTTTAAATCTTGAGATTAAATCTTAGGCATTCACTGAAGAGCGCGAACGAGTCTCCAGCGGTTTTCGTTTAACGATAGTTGCAAAATTCCAATTCTATCCCAAGTTCTTATTTATACTTGCGCCCAACGATTAGCTTGTTCTAACAAGGAAATTGCATCATCCGGTTTTACAGTACATACAACAGTTCCTTATCTAAAGTACATCAAATTAAAATCTTCCAATGAGGCCATCCACTTGTTGAATTTGTAGAAAAAGTAACAGAAAAATATGATTTTGACAACATACAGTTGTTGGAAAACTTAAATTACTAGAATTTCTAAAGAAAATCTTGTTAATATGACCTCACGTCTTTCAACGCATTTTTGCAACAAACAAACAATTCTTTTCTTTTAGATTTTAGAATAACAAAAACAAAGATAACAAAGCAGATAGATATACTTTAAACGACTTAAAACCATCTAACATGCCACAAGCTAGAAATTAGGAGGTTACAAGAGAACTCGTGATTCAGATTAGTAGAGTATAGCAGAAATCAGACAACGTATCCAAAAGATATGTTTAAAGTTCTCATCCTTGACGTGCAGATTATTTTCCGATTTGCATTTCTAAGTAATATCTTCACGAGAAATACTGGAAGGTGGTGCTCCTCGCAAGATGTTGCAAAAATGTGCACAGTATCTGATAGAAATTTAATCCATAATTTTACTAAACTGTTTTTTGCTACTCAAAAACTTTAATTTGTATAAATTGTCATAAAAAGCAAGACAGTCACTAAAAAATGCTAATACAAATTGTAATTCACTACACTTTCTGTTATTAATGTTTATTTTTTGTTACTTCAATTAAGCTTTAATTATCAGAAGAATTTGGCGAGATTAAAACTTATTTACGTGTAGTCACATTTCCATAATCCATCTTCTTCCATCCAAGTTTTTTTCAAATTGTACGAAAGCCTATTATAAAGTTAAAAGTGGGCGTAATTTGGTACAGGCATTTAATTAATGTCGCTCGTGCAAAAAGACAGAAAAATCTAAAATGTTAGGTATCAAATTAACCCTGTGACATACAAATTCCGTTGACCGGAAATTATGTTCTCGACTTTATATTCACGCGTTATTATACTGCCGTCAAACCGTTTATGGTTTTGCTTGCATTTCTACTTTGAAAAGCTAAAGTTTTACTTGACATTTCTATTTTATGGGATTTTTGTTGCTTTTCTCGTATAATTCTAAATTTATTACAGATGAATGTGATGTAAAAAATGATACGGTGTGGATTATTAAAGAAATATGTCATCATCTATATATCATAGAAGACACGTATTATGTCATTGTTTGCTACGAACAGAATTATTGTGTATTAATGGAAGAAAAAACAACTAAAGGGAAATTGATTAATTTAAAATTAGTGAATTAAAGCGAGAATTATTATCAATGTAGCAGAATTTTTATTAAAAAGATTTAAAACTATGGCCGTCCGTCGACTCGTTGCATTTATGCTAGTAAATTCTGGATTTAAAAATGTTGATTTATTTACTTGTATCTTAAAACATACAATTCATTTAAATTGGCTTAAATTTTATTTTTTAAGTTTAGAATGTAAACATTAAAATTTCTGGTTTCAGGACTTTCTACAATAAACCATATATAAATTAAACTAATCTTTAACTCTGTAATTCAAGAAATTTAAAAATAAAGAAAGAAGCTTCAATAAGGCTTAATTAGCCTTAGTTTACTCCAATATTGAATTAGAAGTATTTTAGGGCACATAGAAATTAAATTTCTACAACTTGTTCTAGTATCACGTTATTAATTGAAATTCCACTTTGCACAGCTAACTATTAATTAGATTACCATGTTAGAATTTACTGATAGTTTTAGACTACGAGATTGGATGTAGCGTTAAACCTTGAACAAATTCACGATCGATCCAAATACACAAAACCGTTTCTTCATCAAGTATTTATTACCTTGGCCTGTATGTTGATTCCCAGTAATGTTTTTAACATTGGGTATCTATTACGTGCGTCGGCATTAATTAAAATCAATTGAAATCGTTCTGAATAAAATAGAACACTGTAAGTATTTCACACAGTTAATATTTTGATTTGCCTAATAACACTCTCTTAACTTATTAATAGAAGGTATAATAGACAACACATTAGAAATATTAAAATACTAACATAAAGACGTAAAGATAATTAAAATGCTAGTAAAAAAAATAAAGTTTTTCTGTAATAAACCAAATTATTAAGAAGTATAAGATTCTCAAAGTTTTGCCCACTGTTAACGCGAACTTAACTTACAAACCCACCTTAATTAAGAGAAAGTGAAAGCACTTCAGCGTGCCAGGCACATCAAAAGCAAAACCCTTTTACTAAAAGAAAAGGAGAAAAAAAACGTTCAAGCGTTTGAAAGCTTTTATTGTAGGAGGTTGCTACAGCTGTAATTGAAGTGATTGAAATAGATTAATAAATAATTATACAAACCGTATCCTACGCTAATAAATAATTATTTAAACATGTACATTTTAGATGCCTTGTTTTGTCGTTTAGTTAGTTTCTTTCTATTCTATCTTTTAAACTGAAACTTGGTTTCAAACCGACACAGATTTGGTTCCACAACTTCACTTTCTCCACCAACGCCGCCCTCGGCTATACAATCTTGATCTCACCTTAAACCTGCTTGCCATAACCTTGCTAAAAAATTCGTTTCAACGTTATCTTCTAGGAAGTAAGTCATCGTAGATCCATGATAGCGCTTCCACTCGAGACTACTATTATCGTCGTGCGTCCCATTTCTAATAAACGCAGCCTTCAGCGGCAACACTTTCAACTTCCGTATCTATTGTAAGAATAATAGTCGCTAATTCTTTTGCGGTTTCATTATATAATCACCCACAAGCTTCGATGTCGTGCTTTGCTATTTCTTATTTTTTAACCTGCTTTAAGATTATCGTTGAACTAGGATCACGCTACCGTCGCGCTTAACTTTTGTCAACAACGCCGCTTTTGGCAGTTACATCTTGAACTCGTTTTCAACCTTCTACCTTCGTAGGAATCAAAGAGAGACAGTTATAACCTTAAAAAACTTTGTTAGCGTAGAAACGTGTAAGATGTCCGTTTTAGCCTATGATATCTTCAATGGGAGCTAAATGTTTTTATTTTACTTTTTAACCTTCTTAAGATAAGTTACGTGGATCTAGAATCGCGATTTCACTTTTTCCAACAACGCCGCTTTCGACGCTAACATCTTATACTTGCACTAAACTTTCTTATTTATAGTAAGAACAAAAGATAGCTGTAACACTAATAACATAAAACTTGTTCCCATCAACTTTATTCATTTCAGATTTCAAAACATTATCTTTATGACTCTAATTCATTTATTAAAAATAAGAAAAAGGTGTCATAAAAAAACGATACATAATTGACAGAACAAGTCAAGATATAATATAAAAGCCAAGAACATGACTATAAAGACATTACATTGTTCACGATACAAATAATAAATTTCGATCACGTAACTTATAGTAGCGACAAAAAAAGGGTCTCTTAAATAAAGATTCTTAAAACAAAATTACAAGATTTTGCTATCTAATTTATATATGTGAAAAAAAACAAAGGAACCAGAAACTTCCAATTAACAACAACGGAAACTAGTTTATTAAAATTGTAATCCTAAATTCAACTTAACCTTGGTACCCATTGCTGTAAGATCTACATACAAAACTGCTAAAGTAACAACTTAATTATGCGAAACAGAAATATAACAAATAAAATTATTGGACTAGAAAAATGTTATTGATAACAAACAGTAGATACCCCATCTGGAGAAAGCTTTACCGGGTTTGAAGACAGTGTGGGTAAATTCCTTCTTCAATTTACTTGATTTAAACGGCTGGCGAGATGGTCAATGACTCTCACCTACTTCCATTTATACGAAGCAACACGTCAAAAATGTTTTATTCACTCACAAAACATTGTTTAAGTACGAGAACGCGGGTACGCACTTTTGCACCCAATTTCACAAAACTATTAACAAATGTTCACTGCGTTAAGATGAAATAATTATTAAACGACAGTTTTTCAATAACCAAAGTCTTGATGCTCTCGAGTATCACTAATATTTAATAGGTCTTTAAAACGAGAACAAAGGATGACGCCGTATTTGCAATTCCAACGTTTAGTTGGACGGAATTGTGATTAAAATTGTTTCATTCACAAAATACAAACTTGGTGGATTTTATTACTAGCAAGATTCTCAAATATATCTGATTAAATAATCCTAACTAGCTTAAACAAAGGAACCACTTCCAATAAGCTCTAATAAACTTTCAAACAATATGCATTTGCGGTAAAATATCTTAACGACAACCCGCTAATGCTCAAGGGTGAATCTGCTCTCTCTACCTGACTGACTCAGTCTGCCCTTATGCGCTCTTGAAATCGCGCCAAGCTGACTCAACTGACGATCACACCTAGCTAAACGCAACCGTTTCAACGTGAGTAAATTAAAGACAACAAAACAAACATTTCTGTCTTTACAATTGAATGTTCTTGCCTGTCGTGACCTGCGGCGCACCAAGACGACAAAATTAAAAGACGGGATTACGCAAGAACCATGTATTTATAAATACAACACGCTATCATATAAGGTGAAAATTAAATGTAAGTTAGTCCACATTAAAGCAAACTTGTCCGCGAAATTTGAATAACTGAAATGCAATAAATGATTTTACAAAGAAACCACACGTGTGCTTTAAATAAGTATTATGTGGGATAAACTGACAAATAATTTTAATTGAAAATCTTAATAAACGAAATAACTAAATATGTTCACGGAATCATTAAAACAATATAAACTTTTAAAATAACAGTACAAGGTGTCTGATATGAAGAAGTAAACACTCATAAGTTACAACGTTTTGGAACTTAGAAAAGTGTCCTTGATACAGAGCTGCCCGCTATGTAGAGGTGCCTGTTGAGAGAGGCTTTACTGTACTCATATTCAGTGAAACATCGCTTGTCTTGTCTTCCGCCTGCTACATCTTCCACCTGCCTTACTCCTTAGCTTGCAGGATCGTCACACGATTCTGTAGAAAACGTATACCATGACAAATATTGCGCTCTTTTGCTTTTTAATTTTCTTACGGTGGCTCAAGGATCAAAATTTGCTTTCATACTTAAGCAAATTCGTGGTTGGTTCATCCCAACAACATTGCCTTTACTGGCAACACCTTGACTGTTCTTAGCTATTATGAAGATAAGAATCAAACTTTGTCTTATTTAGGGCCGCTTTTGGCACGGCAGCCAACTTTCAGGCTTTATCTTGTAAACACTGCCGTTTCGGCGCCAATAGCGGATATCCTCTTAACAGAAGTAGTGTCAAACAGAAATTTATCGGTAGATTCTTGCCTTTTTTAGTGCCGTAAAAACAATGAAACTATAAAACTATTTTGATCCTGTAAAAATATTTTGCGTTCATGCGCAATCTGTAGTTTTGTTCTTACATTTACAAGTATCAGCGTTTTCATATAGTAGGAATTCTCGGTGGGCTGTTTTTGTCCAGTCCGTCCCTAGCCTTGTCCTTTTCATCATTACAAAAGTTTCGTTTCTGCGGTAACAGTAAAGACGATCATTTCCGGAAAACATTTTTCTAGGTTTTAGAAACACCCTGTATATTATTTCTAAGTTTTTTAAATAGAATTTTTCTTGTTGCTGTTCTATAGAATGAGCTGCTTATGTTGCAGACCTTTTTTCTGGACTTCTTTAATTATTTAAAATTTTGGCAATTTCCTCTTGGTAAAAAGACATGGTGATGAAAAGGTCGCAAGTAGAACAATTTTTCTTAGAAATTAACTGAAGTCAAAAACTGAACAAGCAAATGCAGTAAAAGCAAAACCGCTATTTTAAGTCTAATTCCAAAAGGTTAGTCAGGATCGTATTTATGTGGAATTTAATGTTAACAGATACCTAGTAATGAAATAAAACAAAAAGTCTTGTTAAGCCCTACGGCGGATATATCTGTGAGTGACTTTGTGAAAAAGTTCTACGACAATGACGATGTTAGGATAGTGCCTGGTAAAAGAAGACTTTGTTAATAAATGTAATAAAATTAAATATATTCTAAGTCTTCCTTATGATTTAATTATAATCTCCGTGGAAATCAAACTCACAACCTTGGCTTTCCGGAGTAAAGCTCGAAACAACTGAACTTAGCGAATCCTTTCCCAACTGTAAACTAATATTTCTATATACAAGGTTTGTCAGTTTGATTCCCGGATTGACGCTGTAGCAGTGGAGTCGTGTGAGGTTGAACCAAAAGTAAAGCAGGTTATAATAGCTCACACGTTTATCAATAGATGGCGGTGAAACGAAGATCGAGCAGTTGTTAGTTAGTTAGTTAGTTAGCAAATCGTGTTTATGTCAGTCGCAATGGAGCAACGAGCGAATATTAAATTTTGCTTTAAGTTAGGGAAAAGTGCAATAGAAACTTATGAAATGTTGAAAACTGTGTACGGTAATAACAAAGATCGGCGAATGACCATACGGATGATGGCAGACGAGTTAAACATTAATAAGGAGAGCATTCGACAAATTTTGCATAAAGATTTGGGGAAACGAAAGCTGCATGATAATGCACCGGCCCAGTCCGCACTGATTGTGAAGTCATTTCTGATAAAACACGGCGTTATTGAGATTAACTCCCAACCCTGTTTGCCCGACTTGGTGCCTGCAGATTTTTGTCTGTTTCATGAAGTAAAAGCTGTCCTCAAAAGGAAAGGATTTGAAGATGTAGCAATTATTAAGAGAAATGCAACCGTCGGACAGACGCCAACAATTTTCAACAACTTTTACAGCGCCGTAATAAGTGTATTCATGTAAATGGAGATTACTTTGAATAAATATAAAACAGTTTTCGGGCTAGTTACATTGTGTTTTTTTTCATTGTACCAATCCGGGAATTAAATTACTAAACTCGTATATATAGATAACATGTAAAGTACGGTGTTGTGACAAATATCAAATGTTACTATAAATTGAAAAAAACTTCATATTAGAATGGATGGGTTACAAGACTGTTAGTGGTAACAAAACTTTTAACGTGAAAGATAAACGAGATCAAAACCGCAATTAAAATGTGCGATCTCAACCCTAAACGAGAGAAATAGTGATAGTTCAAAAATTCATGAACAATGATTACTACTACAACGTTTTCGAATTTGGCAGAATCTACACCAGAATGGTGCGTATTGGCAGGTTCTAGTATACGTTAGTGCAATACATAAAAATGTTGCGATATTAATGATTTGTGGAGCTTTCACACTCATGCTTAGAAATAATAGATTTTTATAGTTTGCAATGCTAAAAGACAAACCTGTTTGGAGAATGCCAGGTCTGTCTTGAAACTAAAGTTATGTTATTTCTAATTAATAAATAATATGAAACAGTGTGATGATTCGCCAGGATGTATTTACTTCCAGTTGGTTTAACAGCAAATACAGGGTGATTCAAAAGCTGCAGACACAACTATAGGGGCTGATTAGACAGATGATTTGAAGTGAATTTGTTATTTGAGGTGGCTACTTCTTTAATCTCAGTTTTTCTAGTAATTTAAAAATGCAGAAATTTCTACAATAGAAAACGAGGGAGTGGCAGGCGTAGCCTGGGGGTACAGTCCATCTATCTCTTATTAATTTAATTATGTTTAGGTTATTTTAATCTATTAATACATTACTTCAATTAGTAAAGAATGAATAATATAGTTTGTAATTAATAAGTAAGAGACAAATTGTTGTACCCCCAAGCTACATGTCGTTAATGTATTGGTTTCATTTACAAAAAGAAAATTATTAATTTTCAGTTTGGTTTGCTATCTTTTTTTACCTCTTCCTAATTAAGAGGTCTGGTATTCAAATCCCGCCGGATACTAATACCGTATTTAAAAATCTCAAAACCCAGAAATGTTGTGCAAGTGCTGTTATTCGGTTGTAACAAATTCCCCATGGCATATTACATTTTCATTTAAAATATTCATTTACAAACGATCAAAATTTCATCAACATTAGCTTTCAATATTTGCTGCGGACCGCTACTTTGTTATCCAACTTAGCCAGCTGTGATCTTGACGATCACGACGCGTACATAAAGAATTTCTAATTAAAAATGCTGTAATAAAACGGTATTTAATGCGGTATGTATAGAAAAAAAAAAGAAACAGGAAACATTTGTGAAATTGTTGATTTAACAATTTTGTAAATAAATGTTCTATTGTTTTTACTGATTTCATTATCAGAGATATTTTCTTTTTCAAGACAAACATGTTCCGTTAAAAGATAAGCGGACGCCATGATGGTTTGTTGATTTCTTACTGTGCTAGCAGTCAGGGCCTAATTTAGACCTTCGCGGGCCCTAGGCAAAATAATATTTACGGGCCCTTTTACAAATCTTATATGACTACAAATATAATTTCAAATTGTTTCAAAACAATTACAAACATAAAACAATCAATATATTAATACAAAGAATAAGGTTTCGTGCATAAAAAACTGGAAAAAATAAATCATACAATTCTTTCTGATTTTCTATTGCCAAAATATCAATCAAACAACTAAAAAAAATTAATAAATCATATAATTTTTTTCTGATCTTCAATTCTGCAAAAATATTAATCAAAGAATCGTAATCTAATTTTTGTGCTAATTCGGATTCGCTATTTAGTATCGATAGTGCAGATATAATTTATCTTCTTTTATCAAATTTCTCAAATAATTTTGAACTCTTTTCAATGTAGAGAAAGATCTTGCACCACTAGCATTACTTATGGGCATCGTAAGATATATTTGCATATTGGAAAAGGTTGATATTATATTATTATTTATAATAGATTTTTTTCTATGTGGTTATCTTTTAAAATAGCATTAAACTGAAGCCATTCGTCTTAAACCTCATGAATGTAAATATCTGTTTTGTACATGTTATTTATTACTTCAAAACAATCTGCACTATGTGCGTCTGTTTCAGTAAATAAAAACTTAAAAATGTTGTTAATAGATGCATATGCTGTTTTTCTTCTAATCAACTCGTTGAGTAAAGAATCACATATTATGATGTTACATAAAAAGTATTTATTTTGAAATTATTTTTGACAGAAAACTGAATATGATCGTCACAGTTA
The DNA here is from genome assembly GCA_011009095.1 of Ignelater luminosus. Taxonomy (NCBI): domain Eukaryota; kingdom Metazoa; phylum Arthropoda; class Insecta; order Coleoptera; family Elateridae; genus Ignelater; species Ignelater luminosus. The sequence continues at coordinate 139,092 of VTPC01007628.1, forward strand.
TCATCAAATTTGCGCTTTCGTTTACGGTTTCTCTAAAAATCAGTCGAATAAATTGCATCTGTAAAATTGCCACATATTTCTTTAGCTTGTTCTTCAATAGAATCAAAATCGTTTCTTAATTCCTGAACAAATCCTATAAGACTTTCATACAAAGTGCAAACTATATTTAAATTATCAGTTATTTCTTGCAACGATTTGCTTGTTGCATTAATCCTGTTTAATACTTTGTTCCACAACACAGTCATCAAGCAAAATTCAAAACTTTTCATCTTATCATATAAACCTCTTGCTTCTATTTGGATTAGTCTTTTTTGAGACACGTCTTCTTCTAGCTTTTGAAGTGCTGATTTAATTTCATTGAATCCGTTGATAATGGCTCTAATAGCACCCGCTCTTGCTGACCATCTAGTGTCACTACTTAGGTTTAATAGTAAGCGGTTTATTGTTCTCTTGGAAAAAGATTTTTTACTAAATTCCGTCGGTATGTCGACGCAGCAAAAAAAGTGTAAATATCTTGAAGAATACTGAAATATCTAACTGCCAACGGACAACAATCTACAGCAAAATTACCTACAAGATTTAAAGAATGACTGCTGCATGGAACATAATAAGCTCTTTCACTGTAACTTTTTATTTTATCCCGAAGACCAATGTATTTGCCAGCTAAATTCGACGCGTTGTCATAGCTTTGGCCTCTGCAATTTTTTATATCAACTTTTAAACTATCCAAATAACTTACAACCGATTCCTCTAAACTGTCAACAGTATGCGAAAAAATAGGAATAAAATTTAAAAAGTCGCTCAACAGGGCTACCATTTGCCAAAACATATCTAACTATTATTGCCATCTGATCACCGTGACTTACATCAGGCGTTGAATCTAATATTGAAGAATAATATTTTGCTTCTTTTAGTTCATCTAAAATAGTGCTTTTTAATATCTCCGCCATAATTTTAACAAATTCGTCACAGATTATTGGGGACAAATAGTTGACGTGCCCAGAACCGGGATTTTTAAATTTTTCCAAATGGCTAAGAAAGAATCAAACTCACTGAGGTACTGTGGTGCACTTAAATAGTTCCCAAATGCCAAGCCATTTTTAGACAAAAAAATTATTGTTGAGACGATCGTTTTTACTACTTTTACTTCTCTCCAATACCGTTTTTTCGTATTCCATTGGTTGTTGATTTCTACATCAATTCGACCCTTCAAATTTGATCTAGCAATAAATCTACGTATACAAGTTCTATGGTCAGTCGAATCTTCATGATCTTTTAACCTATCATGTATGTTTTTCCAATTGTCAAAATCTTGCTTTTGTGAAAATTGTGTATTTTTGTTAGAAAACAATTTGCATACATAGCAATATGCAGGCTTATTTTCTCTGCTGTAAATAAGCCAATCTCTATTAACAATTTCTCCATTACCTTTTTCTTTCATAAATGCTGTTTTATGCAAGGTCCTTGTAATGGTTTTGCCTTGTACTTAAAATTCTTTTTTTGCCTCATGTATAAATTCAATATTCTGATAAGGTTTGTTTCTAATGTAAATATTTTTCATCTCCAGCGTTAAAACTTCTGATCATTCACCAATATCGTTTAAAAATGATTCATAAGTTTCACATAATAATTGTTCACTGTGATCGTTATTTTCTTGGGTTTTCAAAAGATTTTCATGTTCTTCAACGGCATCTTCTTCATTTTGTTGTTGGAGATTTTTTTGTTCCTCAATTTTACTGTCCGTTTCTTGATTTTGTGTTTTTTTAAATGAAAGTGGCATTAAAGCTTGCTTTTCGTTTTCTTCGTCTTTTACTTTACATTTTGGATGTAACAATAATTGTTTCGTTTTGTTTTATCTGTAAAATCGTAAATTTGACAAAATTTATTAATTCAATGTTAGAGGTTGCTGCTTTCTTCTTGTTTTTGTAGTTACTGTTCAACAGTTATTGTTTTAATTAATTAAAAGCATTTTTGAAGTTTTGTTTTCCATGGCCATAGCGTTTTTGCTTTTTAAAAAGGCTGTCTGTTGTTTTACGGTAGTTAAATGTAGACAAGAGCTGTTTCGAACACTTAAAAACTTTTTGTGGGATTTAGAGAAAAAAATTCTTATGCAACACCTATAAAATTTTATATGCCCAACATGAGAAAAACATGGAGAATCAAAAAATGCCACAAAAAATACATGGTGTCATTTAAAAAACCGAAGTTGTGTTCATTTTCTGTTTAACCGGAAATGTAAAAAAGAATTGAAAATGCCACCAAATAGCACACATGCTGATAGACAACAAACGCAAGATAAAAAAGTTATTGAGTGTTTCCTTTTTTTTTTGAATGACACTGTTAGAAACATGAAACATGCAAAGCATGTAGTATGTACTTCACAGAAAGAAAAACTATAACTGCAAAAATATGTTGTAATATATCCAATCCAGCTAGTCAAAGTCAGGGCCCAAAAATTACCTACGGAATGATGCTGAAGTTTCACTAGTGCCATCTGATTGCATCACCCAATTATGAAAAATTACATAATGATATAATTTGTTTTACAAAAATGTTAATTTAGTTGTAATACTAATAAAACAATGACACATATTACGGGCCCCAATTAATTACGGGCCCCAATTAATTACGGGCCCGAATTAATTACGGGCCCCGGGCAAGTGCATTGCCTGCCTTGTGCCAAGTTAGGCCCTGCCAGCAGTGGAGAAACAAATTTAAGTATAGATTACTAATTGGAGTCGATCAGTTTGTCTTTCCGTTCTGTGAATTAAAATGACAGTACAGTCCTTGTCTGAAGTCTAACATTTTTTAACGTATTATTATCATTTACATTTTTAGAATGTTTATTCCTTGCTTTACCTAAACTTCAGCTTGTACTTAAGAGGCAAGTCGCTTCTAGGTCTAAGACTGCACCAAGCAAGACTTGCGCTCTTTTATCCTAACATGATGAGTTTGAATACTAGGTATTCATAACCCAGTCGAGCAGCCGAAGCCCGCTACTAGCCTGCTTTGAGTGTGCGCTGTACCTATACACAATTAGAAAGATGACGAGGTAACAAAGAGGATTTAAGAAGAGATGTCTTGAAAATGTTTAAGTCTGAATTTGCAACCTTTCCTAAGTACGGTGTTGGCAACAGCTTTCAACTCTCAGAGTTTCAATTCAAGGTAGTTTAACAGAAAAGGTTTATTTCTAATTCAAACCAATATTTTAGAGTTTATTTTGTTGATGTTTAATGGAATTTTCATAATTCTAATAAAAGGATGACAACTGAACTCTGACTGCTGAAAAATAGCATAGTAGATTAGAAACCTCTCATTAAAACGATTTTGTTTCTTTGTAGAAAGTGTGCTAAAACTTTATTTCTTCGATAGGCATTTTTAACAATTGTAACAGAAATAAAGCTTTAACGAATACAAAATATGGAAATTTTTTAATTTTCTTCTCTTTTCCCTACTGCATAAATTATATTTCAGTAAAAAAACAATTTTGGTTATCCAACACTCTAAAATATATGCAGCACTGATTTCGATATTATGACTGTAATTTTTATAAAAAGCTTAAAATGACTGAAACTCGAGTTTTTACAATACAAAGTAAAATGGGTTCATTTCACAATTTTCGATTTTACGTGCATTTAAAAGTTCATTGCAAGTACAGTCTAAATTATTTTCTCTAAATTTTTTAAACCACAGAAACAAGAGAAAATAAATTATGAAAGAAAAACTTAAATTTTTGGTGGTAGCTGATCATCACAGCTGCAGCCACTAAAAAACCAAAACTAAGCTGATTGTACACAAAGTACATTGTTGCAAATTGTACTTAAGGACTTCCGGTTATGAGCTTTCATAGTGTTATTAATGTCCGAGAATTCTGAATAAAACACAGGACATTCTAGGGAAAACCCTGAAACTTTACTCTAAACACTTGCAGACACTAAATAACTAGCAGAGCATTAGTTTAAAATTACGTCATGGCATTCAAGACGAGAAGAATTTTTAAAGAATCTGACACTAAAGTGGTTGTGAAAGAAGTACGTTTAGAATTTGCAAAACTGTAGTTACAAATTAAATTTAAGGAATTACAGATATCGATTTATATACCTAATATTATTAAAATTTGAAAAGAACTGTGGGAATTAAAAAAAAACGCCGGAAATTTACTTATTTACTCTAAATACTCGATGACACTAAATAATAAACAGATTATTAGTTCAAAATTACGAATAACGTCATGCAATTGCAGACATAAGAATTTCTTACGAGGGTGGTGGGTGATGCGTCAGTTTCAGTTGTTTTATTTTCTATTGTGCAGCGCTTAGTCACCGTGACGCCTATGGCAACAGAGATAATTTATTTGAAAAGCGTCTGCACATCGCGTAACTTTTCTATCTCATATTTATAAATTTCCTAGTTTTCCATTTAACCGTTAAAAACGCCGAGGGGTAGTTGTTTAAGATTAAAGGATTAAAGGAAATTAACCCTTCATTTTTAATAATGTTGTGGTTTTAATCTTATTCCCATTCCAAATTTCTCAGTCGTTCATTGTCAATAAACAGCAGTTATGTAGCGTTGTCCATGTTCATCAGCTACATACTAATTTTAGTAAAGATATTCGAATGGTAATAAATATCATCAAATCAAACTTTGACAAATAATAAAAGCATTAAATGAAACAAAATAGAATCTTTAAAGTAATAAATTTTATGGAACCTTTACCCTTTTTTCTTGCCCTAAAAATACCTTTTGTTGGATGGTTAAGATTCACTGATGACACTTGTCATTCAAATATCTAATACAAAACATTGTTTTATTTCTACATTAAAGTTCAAAGTAGGTATCACTTAATAACAACAGAAAACATTGTTCCTATAAACCTTGGATATTTAAGAGCAGCGAATATATTTTTCTTTAACAAACAAAATATGGACTACGAAGTGCCGAATAAAATTTAAAATACGAGTATTGCATGTACGGGGTTCAACTGGCTGATTAGATCAGGCACCAACAGCATTTATTTCTTGTTATATTCTTATGTATTTTATTGTATAAGTTCTTTATTAGAAGTAACTAGTAACTCAATTTTCTATCTACTAATCCTATCCTATTAAAATTCGTAAATTATTAGATGGGGTAACAATAAAACAATCAACTGATTCATAAATTAGAACTTAACGCTAAAAAACACCTTGTTGCATTTTCATTTTGACTGTCCCAAACGAACCGGCAAACATATCTTAAATTCATCATTATAACTCAAACAAATCTGATAGCTACATCCTCCTTCCCACATCCTTTGCACATTATCAAAAGTTGTCTGTTTTCATATGTCCTTCCTAGCGACTTCTCCACGCTGCTCACTCCTGTGCTCTCTTCTTCATAGAAACATATCGCTCCCTTTCCTCTTTCAATCTTCTCCTTCCCCTTCTTTTCTTTCCTGAAACAAAACCTTCTAAGACGTCTTTCATTAAGCAATTCCTACTCAGTACATGTCCTATCCACTTTTTTTTCTTTTTGTTTACAACATCCAATAGTTCCTTTCGTTCCCCTACGCTCTACAAAACTTCCTCATCCATTTAATGCCTAATAGTCTTCTTCACAACCACATCTTAAAAGTAGCAATTTTTCCTTTGGCTTTCTTCAGTAAGTGTTCATGTTTCACTCCCGTACAGAAACCCACTTCACCAACCTTTTCCTTAGATCTAAATCGACTCTACTTGTCATTACTTTCTATTTCTTCGAAAACGCTTTTTTTCCCATTGCAATCCTTGTTTATCTCATTCTTACTTCTCCAGCTCGTTGTTAGTTCTGTACCCAAATACTTATACCTGTCCACTTGCTCAATTCTTTTTCCGCCTTTCTTTATCATCATATCCTCTTTCCTCTCCAATTTTCATTACCTTCGTTTCTTTTACATTTTTCTTCAGCCCGAACTCATTCCTCATATCATGCAGGTGTTCGAGCATGCCTTCCAGCTTCTTCGTGGTTTCGGCAAGCAATATTGTTGTCCGCAAACCTTATACTTACTATTCTTCTTCCTCCCACTTTAACCCTTTTTCCTTTTTCCAGCAGCGCTCGACCATATATTCTACTATGATAAAGGGCGTGAGCGACAATGCGCATCCTTGTCTTACTCTTCTTCCGATGTTGTACCAATCCGTTCTTTTATCTCTCAATCGGGCAAAAGCTTCTTCGAGATCAACAAAACAGATGCTGAATCTTTTTTCTTCTCGAGATATCTCTCTCTAATTGTACGTACCTATTGCATCTCTTGTGCCCATTCGTTTTTTAAATCCATACTGCTCTTCTGCTACGTCTTCTTTCATCTTTCTAGTTAGCCTTTTATTTTGTACCCTCAACAGCATCTTTGGTGCATGTGTGGCTAGATTTATCGTGCAGTGTTTATCGCAGTTCTTTGTATTCTTCTTCTTGGGCGGGAAAATCATTTTCGACCGTAGAAAATCTTTTAACCATTGTTTACTCTTGTAAAGCATATCGCAGAACAGTGTGACTTCCTTCAAACCTTTTCCCAGCACGCACTTTATCCACTCCCTCTGCATTCCCTTCTTTCATCCCTTTTATTGCCGCCATCACTTTCGTTTTTAAAATCTTTTCTCCCATGTCATCCTTCTCTACTCCTTTCTCTCTCTGTTTCCAGTTCTTGTGAGTTTTTTTCAGGCTCCATATAGGTCTTTTATGTATTCTTTTCGTCTACCTAGCACATCTTCTTCGTTCTTCAGTAACCCTCTTTCTGTGCTCTTCCTTTATTTCCTTGCATTCTTTCTCAAACCAATCATTCCTCGCCTTGTTTGTAATCCTTCTGAGCTTGTTGTTAGCTTACCTGGAACACTTCCTTCCTTCCTCCGTATTTTGGTTCTTAAACCTTCTCCTCTCGTCCATTTTTGCTGCCATTTTGGATGTAATCCATGGCTTCTTTATCTTCCTGCCTATTCTAGAGCCATTTGTTTCCTTACTAACTTTTTCTACATCAGCCTTTATGCTGCCCCACTTCTCTTCTGCACTTTCTGAGGCAGTGTCCTTAACTAAATCATTTATTTCTTTTTCCATTTCTTGCCCCATTTCCAATTTGTTTAACTATTTTAACTTTTCCAAATTCCACTTCTTCCTTGTAGCTAGCTTCTTTATTTTTTGCAGTTTTATCTTTACTTCTGCTACTAACAGTACATGATTGCTGTAAATGTTTGCTCCTGGATATCCACACGCCCCCTTTAAACCGTTCCTATACCGTTTCTCTATCAGAATAAAATTGATCTGCCTCCCATATGCATCACCAAATGCTTTCCAGGTATCCAGCCTTCTTTTATGATTTTTGAACATAGTGTTCATTATGATTAATTTATTTTCTTTATAAAACTGTATCAGTCCATCTTCCCGCTCATTTATAGTTGCCCCAGTCCGTACTTTCAGACTATCTATCCACTTTCCTCTTTGCCGCATTCGCGTTCCAGTCTCCTACTATCATCGTGCAGTATTCTTTGCCTTCACATCTTATTATGTTCTCTATTTTTTCATAAACTTCTTCTACTTGATCATCATCATGGCCACTAGTTAGCATGCATACCTGGATGATGCCTCTATTTTAATAGCTATAATCTTGTCATTATCGTAGACAATTTTACTTATGCATAGCCTAACATTATTACTTACTATAAAGCCCACTTTCTTTTCCCCCAGGCATTTCCGTGGCAGTACAAAGCTGCATCTCTACATTGTTCTACACCGCTTCTCTCCTATTTGACTTCACTGACATTTATAATATCCATCTTGTTAATCAGCATATATTTTTTTAAATTTTAAAACTTTTCATGTTGTAAGAGGGTTCTGATGTTACTTGTACACTCAACCTCAATCTGTTCTTCTTACTGACTTGACTTCTTTCTGTTTCCGACAATCAAAAACAAGATACGTGGTGAGCGTTATTTTTCGCCTGAAGCAGCCGCTGAGGCATTTAGGCAACTAGTTTCTGAGGTACAAAAAATGCTTAGAAAATTGGTTTTTTGAAAAACAATAAAGCTTTTTACTAAATTGTATCCGTGTTTTTCTTAACCATTTGTAGAGATTTTGCAGCAAGCCTCGTACTGTACACGACATCAATTAGTTGTTTCTGCTATTTAGGTTCACTTTTTGCACAACTTTTGAAAAGTATACAAGTACATTGGATAACAAACACAAACCTAATTAACCTTGCTTTAGTAAATAGCACTCAGAAATTTCAAATTTATTAAAATTTTGACGCAAATTAAAATGAGTTTTCGAATCAAGTTAAAAATGCGATGTGTTAGGAAAGGTACCTATGCTGTACAATATTCAACAGAGTTATTCCTTTTAAATTGAGTTGCAACTTTGCAAAACAGAATATCTTACTTACCGTTTACGAGTTATGGATGAGAAACCTTGGAAACAATGTTAAGAAATCATGAAATTCATGAAAGAAAAAAGTCACAAGCTTCTTTTTTTGATGAAGTAGTTGGTTGTACAGAAAACCTACTAAAGGAGAAATTATTTTTTGTAACAGGTGCTTGTTGATCTTTTGAAGTACCTGTTACGGCCATATTTTTTTCATTATGGTCGCTTCCTACTTTATTTTATAATAATTAGTTTATAAGAAACGCACGATAACTATTTAGTCTTTTTTTGAACCTTCTGAGCGCAGAATTTATGTTTTATTAGAATTTTTTATTTAATGCTATTTAAAAGTAAAAGCAGAAAACGGTTTAAGAAATTTAAAAAAAGTAGTTTTTATTTAATGTAAAATAAACGACTTATAACAAAATCATATCTGACAAGCGCAATTGGGCAGAAGTGCACGCATAGACAAAAAGTAGTTTTAGTAAGTTCTGAATCAAAAACAAATTTAGAATAATCTGAAAATTATGTAAACGTCCTTTCATTTACTTCCTCTTGAAACTTTACAACAAATAGGGTCCACCTCTAGAAAGCTATTCCATTTCAATACAACAATAAAGTTTCCCAATTATGATATTTTAAGTGGCGCTTGAAGGTTTAGTTCAACATTGTACTGTATTATTATTATTATTATTATTATTATTATTATTATTTATTTAGCCTCTAGCAAAATTGAGTCGTTTGCTTTTGCACAACTACTTTAACTTTTTGTATTATCATGAATAAACAAAATTGCTTTTCCATAATGCCACTTTAACTTTCCTATTTACGTCATTTTAACAACGAAGATTGAAAATGCTAACTACGAACAGGCATTAGTGAGCCAAGTGCAATTTTGTGACTCATCAAGCCATTAATGATTTAATGTCTATAATATTAATACTTAATTGCTTTGTGTTTCTAGAAGGTGTTCTAAAAGTGAATGCAAGTGCTTATAAGACGTTTCTTTTTCCTGAAGTAAATTGTTTCTTTAATACCCAGATAGGGGTTTTTGTAATTCTGGAAAAACGTTGGAAATTACAAATTACACCATACCACTCCAAACGCAAAAAATCTTTAGTCTGTTATACTACGCTGATCATACAAAAGGTATACGTTTAACATTTCCAAAACAAAATCAGAAATTTGTCATCATAATCAAATTGCTGTGCGACTTCCTTTTGTTATTATTATTATTATTTCAAAATAATTCCGTATTATACTATTGTATTTGTTGTATTATTATCTTGCTAAATTATATTTTGCTTTTTTCCAAGTCTAAGTGGAGAACTGCATTTTACTGCTGAACTTCGTCTTGAGATTAAACCTGGTTAAAATGTTACTTTGTCTGTTATACTTACTTTATATTTGTAATGGAAAAATGTTAATTTAATAAAGAATTTTATTATTATTATTATTATTATTTAGTTGCAAATAAATTTAGTGGCTTACAGATGTGGATTATCATAGTGTCATTAAACGTCTGAATATTCTGGAAACAATGAAAAAAAAATGTTTAAGAAAAACGCTAGAAATTTACCCTAAATACTCGAAGGCATAAAATAACCTACAGAAATATAAGTTCTAAATTACGAGTGGGTGTTGACAAAATTGTATAGTTTTATATTGAATTCTGGCAACTTATCATTTGTTCGAAATTATAGATTACGTGTAATGCAAAACGTAGAAGAATATTTAAATAATTCGAGGCGCTATGCTTGATTGTACAAAAAGGACGTCTAGACTCCACACAACTGTAAAGTGGCAAATCGAACTTAGAAACCTACAGATATGAGTTTTTATAATGTTATTAAACGTCTGATTATTCTGAAAAGGGCAAGGTGCTACATCTTTTTGAATTTACATAAAAAATTAATCAAAAATATTTTTTTGTAAATTCAGTTAAAAATATGATGTCACCGGCAGGATGTGAACTTGCTATCTTGTGTACCAGAAGAACATGGTTTGGAAGTATCAACTTAAATGCTCTAGCTTTTACATCACTGTCGACTTGTAGTCGTACCTTGAAATTAAGATTCTAGCAAAACAGGCAGTTTTCAAAAAAAATTGTCTCTATGGTCATAGATCAGATTCTAAGAAAACGCAGGGAATCTACTTTAAACACTCGTGGATCCTGAAAAATCAACAGATATTTAGTTCAAAATTATGAACTACGTCATGCCATTTTAGACAAAGAAGAAAGAAAATTTCTTAAGGCGTGTTCGGATGATAAAACAGGGTGTTCCGTTTAATGTCAAATTCAGTCTGTAGCAAGGTGCTTCATTTGCACCGGAGTCTCGTTCTCGATTCAATCTCTTCTAATCGTGTTCCTTTTTCCTAGGGTACAACACCAATGAAAAATTTCAATATTGCGCAATCGAAGAATTTCCGAGCTTAAAGCCCTCAAAGATTTTATGATTTCAGGAATTACAACAAAGTTCTCTTAAGGTTTTGTATTTCTTGGGATGTTCCTGATAGTTTGATAAAATAATCGACATGAGCTAGTATCTTACGCTTTTTATAAGTGCAGGAAATCGTCGAAATAATTCCAAACAAATATCAGGCAAATTTAAACATATGCTGTTTCTCCATAAAAGAATTCTAATATTTTTAATACTAGGTACTAATTTGATGAAAAATTTTAATTTTACCTTCAGATTCTTCAAAAAAATTTGCCAAAATTTTACACAACAGAAACTAACAATAATAGGTAGCCATTCTCTAACTGAATGATAAATGGCAAACTGCAAGAAACACAATACAATAATGACAAAAAATATATTTTGCGCGTAAATTCAAATTAACTGTAGATTGTAAGGATTAAAATACGAGGGCTGTTTGACGGAAGCGTGACTTTCCGCTAGATGGCGCTGATATCGGTAAATCGAAAACATTAGCATATACGTCAGTCTTTTAGAGGCTTAACCTCCAAATTTCATGTCAATCTGTGAAATAGTATACATTTGACAGTTATAGAAATCAATTAAGTTTGTGCTATTTTGTAAATATGGAAAAACGTGAATTTCGTGTTTTAATTAAACATTATTTTTTACGTGGAAAAACAGTGAAAGAAACTGAGGAGAAATTACGGAAATATTACGGTGAATCTGCTCCATCGCATGGAATGGTTTCCAAGTGGTTTAATTCATTTAAAACTGGCCGTATGAGCACTGACGATGGTGAACGCCCCGGGCCCTTACAAACGGTCACTACTAAGGAAATCGTTGACAAAATCCATAATATGGTAATGGCTGATCGACGTTTGAAAGTGCGCGAGATAGTTGATGCTGTTGGCATCTCAATCGAACGGGTGCATAATATTTTACACGAACATTTGCATATGAAAAAGGTATCAGCAAGATGGGTGCCGCGATTACTCACAGTGGACCAAATGAGAATTCGTGTTCAACTTTCAAATCAATGTTTGGTCATGTTACAACGTAATCCAGTTGAGTTTTTTCGCCGATATGTGACTGTTGACGAAACCTGGATCCACCACCACACCCCTGAGACAAAGGAACAGTCGAAACAGTGGATTTCACCAGACGAAGGTGCACCAAAGAAGACTAAAATTGGTCACTCGGCTAATAAGGTTATGGCGACTATTTTTTGGGATTCTAAAGGCATAATCCATATTGACTATTTGGAAAGGGGTAAAACAATAACTGGCCAATATTATGCTGATTTATTGACCCGTTTTGATGTTATCTTAAAGAAGAAACGCCCACATTTGGCACGTAAGAAAGTGCTCTTTCATCACGACAACGCCCCATCTCATTCATCCGCAATTGCGACCGCTAAATTGGTACAATTACGCTACGAATTGCTTCCCCATCCACCATACTCACCGGATCTGGCCCCAAGCGACTTTTTTTTATTTCCGAATTTGAAAAAATCTCTCGCAGGAAAAAAATTCACATCAAATGCAGAGGTTATTGCTGCAACGGAGGCCTATTTTGACGAGTTGCCAAAAGAACATTTCTCAGGCGGCTTAAAGAAATTGGAAAGTCGTTGGACTAAGTGTGTAGCACTTGAAGGGAACTATGTTGAAAAATAATAAAAAAAATCTAGGCTAAACCTGTTTTTTATTGAAATGTCACACTTCCGTCAAACAGCCCTCGTACAGTCGATGATGTTCGACCTTTTTTATACGTTTTTAATTGAAATTGGGATTTTTAGATAATAATGCAATGACAATAAGTACACGGGACAAAAAGGAATATCTAAAGAATACTGATTAGAAAGTAATGATCTCAAAATAAATCAACAGCTAACCAAATTCCAGTATCTTCCGTTTTTTAAAAGGGGTAATTTAAATGAAAGAACACTAAAAATTAACAATTTTAAATTTAATTAGATAATTACGCAGACTTACATAATTTGAAGACATCTGCTTAAAATCATTAGATATGAAAATTACAATGATGTTTCGATTATTGAAAGAGCCATTAAGACCCAATTTTAAGGATTTTCTCGGCAAATTTTGGACAACTGTTTCATAAAGAAAAACGGAACGTTACATCTTGTTTAGTTAAAGAAGTAAAACCGCCTACAAAATCTATTCAACAACCATTATTTTTTATATTAGCAGACAGTTATGGATGTGATAGTAATAAAATACTGTTAAACAATTTTAAATTAAATTTTAAGTTTGAAACGATTTTTAAACCCAGCGCTACCTTTATACAGGTGACAAATAATATAAATTCTCTGACTTGAAAATTTTGTAAAAAAAGGCCCTATAGATATGATTAATGACACGATAATAAATTTGTATATAAATTTAATTTAAACCGTATAGGAGTTATAAAAAAATATAATTATCTTGAAGATGAAGATGTGGACATTTTTGATACCAATAATGGGATTAAGGCTGAATATTATACACGGCATGAACGTCACTTCAATTCGCACGATAAAAATAAGGTGGTTAGTATGATCTTTAGTTATTTAAGGAATGGTAACAAACTGAATTTGAATCCCAACTTAATTAGGTTTTCAACAAAAACGGTTACCACCAGTGTTACTAATAATGCTAGCCATCAAGAGAACTTATGGTTGTACAGGTTTGACAAACAAGTCAGATATTTCTCCTACCTCTAGGATAATTTTTCGGAGTGACTTTAACATAATTTTTTTAAATGCGGATAAATCTAGTTTTTTTTTAGAGTACTCTTTAATTCATTTCATCGAGACCGTCTCTAGTGTGCCGAATTTTATTTGCTGCTCCCTGCAGAAAGTATTAAGTAAAATGTAAGGTACAGTGTGGTCCAATTTCGATAGGATTAAATGGGTAACTTTCTTATTAGCGCAGATAAATAAAAATGGCTTAGGTACTCGTGACCTCTTTTTTCATGCTTATTCCATTATCGTTGCCAGAAATAAACTGCAATCTTTTGTTTTTACCCCAGAGAGAAGAAGTGAGAAATGGCCGATTTCTTCAATTTGCTGTAACTCCTTTACTTTCGAAGCTAGAACTAAATCATTTTCGCATTGTTGAGGCACTTTTTAAGGTCGAATTCAATACCGCCAGTCGTTGTTTTCTAGCCCTTTCCATAACTGCTCTGTAAAGGGCCTTTCACAATAATGTTAATGGTAGTGGCAATGTTATGTTAAGATATTATTACTCAAAATATGTTGTGGTCATTGAAACGTTCAAAACAATGTTAATGGTAGTGGTAATGTTAACCCTTTATGTTAGCCTTCCAAAGATATTTTGGATTCTTTAACATCATAGTTAACAGCTACCAATAGAAATGAAGTTTTACAGCATGCGCAGTGCTCACTGCCATCCTTCTTCATTTTACCGATCTGTCATATCTGTCGATTTGATCCGTTTTGTCGCTTTGCGCTCTCACGTGCCTATTTTAAATACAACAAAATTAAAACTATACTCAAATCTCAAATCAAATGAAGAATCACAGTAGAATGGAGGTTATGTTGGTTGTTTATAGGTTTTGTTTTTACTTCTTAACAACGCTCTTCCCACTTTTATACCAGGGAATTTTAAATGTGCCAACTTCTAAACATTAAATTACCATTACTGTTAAGATCTTAACATCACTATTACTATTAACATTATTCTGAAAGGGCAGTAACTCAAAGTTGAATTTTTTAAATAGACCGATTCCTCCAATTTGCAGTAACTCCTTTATTCTCGAAGCTACAACAAAATCATTTTAGCATTATTGAGCCACTTTTTAACGTAGAAGTTTTCTGCGGCACCTAGACTTAGTACCCTCGTGACTCTCTCGACAAGCCTGACAATATGACACCTCAACTGATCTGATCCGTGGTACCAAAATGATTGTAGATTTATTTAGAAATATATAAATTGACAAACAAAAAAGTGGTCGATCAGTTTGAAAACTTATTTAAACAGGAGTAATTTTAATAATCACGTCTATTCTTGAGGTTCAACACATTTCTAAGTGTAAAAACAAAATATAAATTTTCTATTAATGAGCAGATTTTTCCAAAACTGTTTGGAAAATACATTCTCCAGTCAGGTCTTTACACTGCCCGGGTTGAAGCTCGGATTCGCTTTGGGCCGGGTTTCAGTTTACAGATTTATCGGGCTTTTCGAGCCTATGTTCAGTCAATCGGGCTGTTCGGTCTTGTCGGATCTCTCGAGCTGTTGGAGCTGTTCTTGAACCATACGGGTCTGTCAAACCGTTCTAGACTGTTGGGTGATCGGGCCTGTTAGGCCATTGGGTCTGTGTGACTTCTTGGCCCTTTGGGTTTATCGAGCCGTTTGGATCTCTTGGGACTATTGAACCGTTCCGATTTCTCGGGCCCTCGGGCTTTTTGGATTTCTCAGTCCTGCGCATCTATTGAGCCGTTTGGATCTGTCGGACATTTCGGGTCATAAGCTCCTGTCGGATCGTTCAGACCTTTTGGACCGTCGGGCTTTTTTGGACTTCTCGGATATTCAGGTTTCTAAAACTTTTTGGGCCTGTCGGACCGATCAAGAAGTAATTGGATTTTTTTCGAACAGTGTCCAGTTTGTTCGCTACCAGGCTGGGTCGGGTCGCTTTTGGAAATTTCGACAGGGCTCTATAAGCAACCTGTTCCAACCCCATACCAGTTTAAACAAAATCTAAGAAGCTTGTGTGTGGCACAATATCTAAGTAATCCAAGCACATCAACCAGCTACAGAAATGATAGAAGGCAACCTTTAGATGGATGTTTGGATATTATCAATCAAGTAAAATAAGATGAAGATGATATCAGCAAAGGAAATGTTGACTATCTAATAACTGTATTGATACCAAATAAGAACTAAGCAATACAGAGCAAAATATACTTTACAAATGTGCTGGTTACATATTTAATAGTGCTAAACCATCGAAGAGTCTGTAAACAATGTATTTTGTCTGTAGGATCTAAAAAATAATAGTAAAAGTTATACCCAGTTAATGAGATTTAAAGAATATAAAAAGAAATGTTTAAATCAGTCAACCATAAAAATTTCAAAATGCTTTTACGAATGGAATAAATATTTCTAGCTTTAAAACTTAAAGCTAATAGCAAAGAATTAATGAAGATCTTTAAAATAATATAAACCACGACTACGAAATTGCGAAAATTATATCTTCTACATGCTATAACACAAAACACAAGCTTATTAGCAGATTTATTATTTACCAGTGCAGAATTTATAGCGCAAGAATTAAGCAGGAGAGAAAATTGTTTAAAATACCAGAACTACGCAAGTAAGAGTGTTGCAAAGTTGGCAAAAAAAAAAAACGTTAAATTATATCTAATTGTGTATATCTAATCAATCCTTAGGTAGTTAATAATTTGTTAGTTATTTCCTTGTTTCAACATTTAACATGTTTCCTTGAGTGTTACTATAACTTTTTTAACGAATATAAGGTAATTGTTCAATATAGCTACTCCTTAGGAAAGCGCCGCTTTGAGAGCAAGTTTTTGGTATCAGCACGTAGGGAGTTACTCACAGAACACAATTAGGTGGCCGGAGGTAAAGAAAATTAATCCAATCTTGGTAAAACCGACGAAAAACAAACACGATTTTTAAGCACATCTGAGGTTATGTTGTACGATAGAAACAATGAAGTTGGCAACTAAATCAGCTGCTGCACACACTACCAACCGCCTACTGCAACATGACCCACGTATAGATTTTATTCACACCAATCTTGTGATGCGGGCGAAGCGAAGAGGTGGTTAGGTTAAAAGCAGTAAAACAATCATTTTTTTCATAAATTCCACCCCAATCTTGTAGGGGGCCGAATTGAATAAATGAATGCATTCATGCTTGCGCGGGGTCAATGTCCTCCAGGTGATTTAGCAAAATTGGGTTGTGGTACTGTCGGTTGGTACACTGTCGGGGAGTACTAAAAACGTAGCCGCGATATTATGGTGTCATGGCAGTCGGTGTGTTTGTGAAGTGTCAAATTCGTCGATTTTCAAAGTTTTTTTAAAAAATTTCTAAGTGTTTGGCGTCGGCGAGGGCTTCCGCAGGTGTGTTTTAATTCTCTGATTGGATATACATGCATTGGTAAAGTTCAATTTTTACTGTAGGACTTAAATCATTGGGGTAGCTATATCGAACTGTTACCGAATATAACCTTGAATCTAACGTTTCATAATTTGTCATGTCAAAGTCAAAAAATTCAAAACAAATGCTTATGACAATCAGATGGTTTTGGTTTCTGGTTCCTCATGTCCAAACTTGCATATGAATCTTATAAGAACTCTAATTTGGAATACCTTGGAAAACACTACTTATTATTTCAAAAACCCTAGATGGCGATATCAT
This sequence comes from Ignelater luminosus, assembly GCA_011009095.1. Lineage (NCBI taxonomy): Eukaryota > Metazoa > Arthropoda > Insecta > Coleoptera > Elateridae > Ignelater > Ignelater luminosus. The sequence goes on from VTPC01007628.1 coordinate 156,280, forward strand.
TGTATTTTGCATTAGTCCATGACGACCATTTTCACTGTTTGTGTCCGCGAACAGATAGTACGCTATCGTACTACCAATGGAAAAAAATCTCAATTGGTTGATATGTGAAAAACTGTTTCATGTCCCCCAATCAGGCGTTTTTTAATTGGTAGTGTCTGATCGTGAACACAAGCATTATTTAGACGAGAAAAGGATGGTAGTACTTAAAGAAAATTAAAAACTTCTGATTTTTGCTTATAACAGGACGACAAAACAAGATTATTACATTTGATTTTTACCAGTTAATGTTGTTGTGTACTTCCTTATCAAACGATCTAATTGAACATATTGAAGATGCTAGCAGTTCTTTTTTGTAGTTTATATTGAAATTGATCAAAAAAGTTTGTTTTTTATCGCTTAGAAAAAAAAGCATCGTGGTTGCTTGCATCCAATTAATATATCTAGCTTGTATGACATCCCTCCAGTCGATCTTAGTTCTTCCATCTATGCTTTGTGAGTCACATTTCAACCTAAATGGACTATTTTGTGTGTTACGTCCATGTTAACGTTTTTGGTGTGTTACATCCGCTATCGATCTCAACTACAATATAGTGAAGAAGAAGCTAACTTCAAGTCATAATCCCAATGGAACAGATATGCCTTTGCAAAATTTTTAGACCTAGAAAACAGGATTATTTTTAACCCACGCAAATCAAATAACAGTATAATGCTAAAGATTCAATAATTTCACTACCTGTTGGTGCGGAGACGTAGAGTTCATTTCTTTCTATTTTTCAGACTAGATGTTTTTAAACACCCAGTGTGTTTGTCACCCTGGAGAACAATCGAGGTTCTAAATAATGTCATTGTCAGGTTGACAGTGTTAGGACATGTATGTATGTATGTAAATTGTTAATTATATCCAAATAGTACAAAAGCCACTGACAGAAAAAAAGGCCTGAATCCTAACTTTCTGGCGTTGTTACACATCGACGCAGAAAGGTATGTAGGTGCCCTGGTGAAAATTTCAATGAGCTAGGTGAGGACATGCGCTCGTAGTCGAAATTATGAAAAAGTCTAGTTTTTCCATGAATTCTAACCATCTGGTGTTTATAATATTTTGTAAAGTGACGAAATGCAAGTGCTTTGGTGAAAACGAAATTCGAAATTCATATTATACAAACTTTCAATAATACGCAGCCAGATTTTCAAGTCTTAATATGTATTTTAAGCATATTTTTACGATTTTTTAAGAATCTAGGAAAAATTGTGAAAAAAGTGAACTTTTTCGCATAAAATGTCAATTAAAGAAACAAAGACCAAACTAGTCTTTCTGGCGTTTTGATTTTAGGAATTAGGATAAGAAGACCGTTAAAATAACTCACATTTCAAGTTGTTAGGATTGGGTACGATAAGTGACATTTTCCGGTTACGGTTTTTCGTGTTTTGCATGGAATAGCCCATGACCTGAGTTCTGGCGTTTTCACCAAAGTACTTGGATTTTGGCACTCTACGAATATTTATAAACGCCAGATAGTTAGGATTCGTGCAAAAACTAGACTTTTTCGTAATTTCCACTACGAGTGCATACCTACATCTAGTTCGTTGCAATTTTCACCAGAGTACCTAGATACCTTTCTACGATGTGTAACAATGCCAGAAAGTTAGTATTCAGGCCTTCTTTTTCTGTCAGTGGCTCATGTACTAAAAGTGTGTTTAAGAAGAACTTGCATTTTAAGAAGATGAGCATGTCAAAATATTTTTAAATTACTTTACTTTACTTTCTCTCAAACTTTATATCATTTTAAACCCTAATTATATTCAATTGATGCTTTACGTGTTTAAAGAAAACATTACGGAAACTTTAAAGCAGTGTACAAGTTTCTATCAAAATATCTATTTGGTACAATTTATAAAATTTCTAAAATTTACTTCCGTTTGACATTTTTCACATTTGTATGTGTGCGCTACATCAATTCCAATTAATATCTCGCGTATCAAAAATATTCCAATTGGCCTTCAAGCAAGGATTTCCAGGTTTGATTTAAAAAAATTCCAAAAACGATTTGTACACACAGAAGAGAAAACAAACTGATGGAATCCAATCAGCAATCTATACTTCAATTTATTTCTCCACTTGTTAGCACAGTAGGAAACCAACAAACCGCCATGACGTCTGGTTGTCTTTTAACGGAACATGTTTCTCTTGAAAAAAAAATATATCTGTTGGTGAGATCAGTAAAAACAAAAAGTACATTTATTTATAAAATCCTTACAGCAACAATTTTAATATCTCATTTTACTTTACTTTTGGTTCTTCTATATACACCACGTTAAATATACCTTTTTATTACATTTTCCGTTGAAAATCTTTTATGTACGTGTCGTAATCCTCAAAATTACAGCTTTAACGACATTTTGATGTCAGTTAAGCTGGATAACGAAGTAGTGGTCAGCAGAAAATATTGAAAGCTAGTGTGTTGATGGAATTTTGATCGTTTGTAAATGAATATTTTAACTGAAAATGTAATGTTGCCGTGGAAATTCGTTACAGCGGAATAACCAAACTTGCACATCTGTGGATCTAAAAGCTTTCCAATACGATATTGGATTTTAATATTCACTTTTAATAAAGTTTGTCACGACTGTAAATTTACCTAAATTTATTAATTTTCAATAATTCAAAAATACCTTTAATAAATAAACAAATAACCTAGTCGTACGTTCTACAATGCTTCAGGGTCAAAACAGGTGGCACTTTTCTGTACATTTACATTTCAGGGATTCTGTAGATGTTAGGAGCAATCGAGTGACTAGTTAAAATGTAAAAGTTGTTGATATGATTGACACGTTTGCCTCCTGAAAATTTTGAGATTAAGGACATGTAATTCTCGGCATAATTATTAATGGTTCCACTTTTTTACCTGCATACTATATGTAATAATTAGAAATTAACATAATAAATCATTGGTCCTTCGAGCCGGATAGACATATTAGTGCTGGCAAATTTAAGTGATGCAGTGTATGCTTAAATATACAAAGAATAATCTTTACGGCAACAACGCCAATAATAATTATTACTAATGCAAGTGTCATAAAATCCTGGCAAGGATAATTTTAATTATCGTCTACGACCTCTTGGCAGTTCCAACAAGAAGCCAAGTGCTGTGTATATAATATTTAATGCATGATTATTTTATTACCTACTAAATAAGTAATAATTTAACTAGTATCAAAATTGTATTTCTCAGTTAAAAGTTAATTTATTTAGTAAAGTATGCCGCCTAAAAAATGTGGATCAAGTTGAAATTCAAACAATTCACAGGAATCAATAACTTTTTAACTATAAAATTAGTACAACTAATAAAATCGAAAAGTATGTAAATAAATTTGTTAAATCGGAACAGAATAGTATAACATCTTTGATTATACGAAAAGAAACATTAATACGAGCGTTCAATGAATTAACTTCACAATATTATGAAATTCAGATTCTGAAACTAATGTGTCTAATTTGTTCAGTGAATACCAAGAAAAGTAATATGATTTATTGGCGCTAATTGATAATTTTATCACTAAATTTAATAATGAAGATAACATCTAGTCAAATGAAATCAGAGATACACCTGCAATTAATGTACAAAATAACACTCCAAGATTTTAAAGTTCCTAATATTGATATTCCTACCTATTCAGAAAGAAATATTAACTAATTTAAACCGTTTATATCCCTGTTTAAGGAAATATTTGACAAAGATGATAAACTTGATGATGTTCAAAAGCTATTTTATTTACTTAAATATTTAGAGTCAGATACTAGAGCTCCAACTGATACTTTACCTTTAAACAATGAAACTTACATTATGGCATTAAATTATTAACTGGCAGATATGATGACGATTCACTTTTGATTGCATCCTACATATACTTGTTAATTGATCTACCTATAATTTCTAAAGAAAGTTCTCAACAGTTACGAGAATCTATTAAAAATGTAAACAACTAGTCTCACAGTAGGATGTCCTTTTAGCTTATTTACTATTACGGAAACTTGACAATGGTACAAGAACGACTTTCAATTAAATCAGAAGTCGAAAGAAATCCCTACCATTGATAAAGTTTTACAATTTTTCGAGGATAGAGCAACAGCAAAATTTGGTTACGTAGTTATGGGAAATTTAAATCAGGATTTATATCAAACTTCTAATTTAGCTGCAGCATTCGGCTTTAAAAGGGGCCATTGTAACAAAGGTATATGTTTGACTTTTTATATGCTTTAGTTCTGACTTGACAACACACACATTTCTTGCCTGCTTTAAAAGATTTGTGTCAAAAAGAAGTACAGCATCTAATATAATATTGTGATAATATATCGACCTATAAAGGTGCTGCAAATAAACTCAGAAAATTATTTGATTTTTTAATTAAAAAGACAATAGCAATAAAATCTAAAATAATCTTTTGGCCCAAAGATTTCAATTTTATTCTATTCCAAGTTATTCTCCGGTATTCGGTAGTGTTTAGAAGGCCAAAGCCAAGAGTTGCAAACACCATCTTAAGGCCATAATTGGTGACACAAGGCTCACTTATGAAGAGCTAAATACGTTGAGGGTATTCTAAATTCTTTGTCATTAGAGGGTTCCAATAATTGTATTCCCAAAGAAAGTATTACCGATATTTCTTGTAACAGATAAAATCTTGGCGAACCTGTACTCAAATAAAACAGAATTTTTTGAATAAATAGACAAGGACTATTTAAGCCAGTTACAAACACGATACAAATGATTGATTAATATTTCTAACCTCAGAGGGGGACTGCTAATTTTAATGAAAAATAACAATGTACCATGTCAGAAATGGCCTATTGCCAAAATAACCACTTCAGATTTATTTTTTACGACATTTTTATTAGTCATGACCATATCTAGCTATTCTTCTTCTTCGTGAATGAGGAATCAATACATATTCGTCTCTCTTTTAGCCCACTGCTCTTTCATATGCAACGAGTGAGTGCTTTTCCGTTACTCCGCCCACATGTGTTGCTTTCTCTTTCTTTGTTGTTCCTCTAATCTGGTGATTCTAATTCTGTAAAGTCTTTTTCTGTTTGTTTGTAGCAGTCAGGTCCAGTAGTCTTGTTTTTCAGAAAAGAGTGAATTTGGTGTGTTAGCCTATTTGGGTACATTTTTTCCAAATGTCCCCTAAACTGAATTCGTCCATGAGTATTGTATCTGTAATTTTAGGTATGTGTTTGTAGATTTCTGTGTTGCGTTTTAGGTAATGTATTCCGTCTTTGGTTCTTGGTCCTAAGATTTTTTTCATTATTTTGCGTTTTT